>VWYP01004471.1:1441494-1458639 GCA_013400435.1 Pycnonotus jocosus
CCGGCCATCTTCCCTCCCTCCCTCCGCCCCGCCCGGCTGTTCCCACGCCGCGGAACCCTCCCGCCCCGGCCCGCTCTGTGGGGCACGGGGGAAGCAGCGGGGCCCGGCCCGGCCGCACCCCGCGCCGCGGAAGCCGGGCCCAGACCCAGACACGTCGGCTCTAGGAGAGGGCGGCTGCCTTCCGCCCCGGGCCCGGGCCGGGGGAAGGAGGCTGAGGCTCCGCCGGGGCCCGTCCTGTCCTGCCTCGGGGCCTGTGCTCTGCCTCGGCCCGGGGGGGGGGCGGGGGGAAATGAAGGAAAAGGGGAGCCGTGCCCGGGCCTCTCTGGGTCATCCATTTTCCGCTGCCCGCCAGAAATGCCTCGGAGGTGCTGAGCAATCTCGATGTGCACAGGAACATGGGAAAGGGATGGAGATCCACTGCAGAGGCTCAAAAGATGTTGGAGGAGAGGTCCTGGAGACCACACGAGTCATGGAGATCATGCTGTATCCATGGCTGGATAAGGGAGGGTGGAAAATTATACGTCTGGTTTGCTTGACATCTCAACTTGGTTCCTTAACCCCATTCTGTAGAGCAGAAAGCAGCTGTATCTGATTTGAGCCTGGTGGAGAGCACAACGCAGAGTTCCAGCTATCATCTAGAAGTAAATTCCACAAAACTTTGTTAAAATAGGGTTTAAAATTGGCAGTGGGGCTCTGTGCCTTGGCAGGATGCTACTTTCAGCTAAACCTTTAAAAATCTCGACATAAAAATTAACATTAAAATAATGTCGGCTAAGCTTCTGAAAATTAGAAACAGGGTTAACAATATATTCTCAAACAACCTTAACTCAGTCCCTTGAAATTGGCAATACCCTGCCAGGGATTATATTGCAATTCCAATTATGTTTCACTTGCATTCAGCGTTTTAAATTACATCTCTATGAACATTAATTGCTGCAGTATAGTTATAAGTGCAGGAAATTAGAGGACTTCCACTCCTGACTTCTTAGGACTTTCACCCCCTCCATAAAAACTCTGGCTATCCAAAAGCAGTGCATGAGAGAGGCAGTATAGATGATAGGATAGATCTGACTTTCTACTTAGGTCTTGCAGGTTATTTCAATAGCAGTAGACTGTAGTTTTCTTACCAGGGTTACTGTCAGCTGTGAGGTGCAATAGAGTAATAGGTGGGTTTAGTGATGAATGCAAAGCAGTGTAGGAAGCTCTGAGGGCAAACGTGAAGTAGATTAAAAGGTTGGTAAAGGTGTAAAATTTAGCAAATGGAAGGCTGTAAATCTGATCTTCATAAACATAACAGCTTATGTTTGGATCAGCTCATCTCAACACAGTTTGCTTAGGCAAACACTTGTCAGGCCGTCCTGTGGTCCTGAGAGTTCAGTATCTCCAGAAGCAAGGTGCTGTTTCTGTGCTACAGATGCTTTTGAAGAGTATTTCAAAGCAGACAGAGTTAAGGCACAGTACAAACTATTTTTTGGTGGTTGCAGCTTCTATTATTTTAAGTATGTCTCCCAGATTTTCATAAGTTTTGTTTAGCAGAGGTAGGCATTCTAAATGGCCCATATGTATATTAATCTTTTGGGACATTGGATTTTTTTTGTTTCAGAAAAATCTCAAACAGCTGTCCACTGTGCACCACAGCTCAACTTTCATTGCTTTGAATGCCTTTGCAGCAATTACCTTAGCACAGTAGCTGCACAGCTCAGCACCATTCCGAGACACTGGGCTAGTTCATAATACCTGGAAGCGGTACAGCCAGGTTGCTGTAATAATCCACCAAGACTAATGAGCCCTGCTGAGGATACGTGCAGCACTGCCCTCCAACATGGGCTGGTTCTTCCTCATCACTCCCCAGAGGCCCAAATGAGGATCAAGCTTCAGCAAAAATCCTGTAAATGGAAGTTGCAGAAACAGTGTGGGACTGACTATGGAGGCAGCAAAAAAGGAGGCAGGGAGCTCAACACAGCAGTGAACAAGAGGGAAACTGGCAGGACTGAGTGTGGAACATTTCCTTCAGGTCATAGCCCTTCAAGTAAATTCTTTTCTTAACTTTGGCAAATTGCTCCAGGTTAGAGCCAGAAAAGGACTTGGCTGGGCTGTGGTTTCTCAGGCAGAATTATCATGCACATGTTCCATGTAAAACATGATCTGTATATTTAGTGTGTCCTGGATCTCATGGATTCATTATAAAAGCTGTTGAAGTTGCATATGCTACTATGTAAACCACACATCCAAGATTTTCAGGTGCATTATAGCGCTTCTGCAAGTGACCAGTTGCATCTTCCTAAATCTTGAACAAGATTCTATCTGGGCAAAGTTTTCAGGCTAAATATAAGAACATGTCCTGAAAAAACCCATGAGATTTAAAATTATCCTTTACTTCAGGTCTAACTTTTAACCTGTCTGTATCTAGAAAAATCATTAGCCTCAGTAAGGAGCTGAAGCTTCTTAAACACACATGAATAAAAGTGTTGAAAAACCTGATTCCAAGAGTCCAGCCAAGTGTGCACAGAGCTGCCTATGGGAACCAGTAGGATATGATAGGGCTAGCACTTGCCGTACCAAAATTGAAACTCCCTCTGTCTGCAGCACATCCATGCCAAGGTGCTAGGTAGGAACTCTCAGTTATTTTCTAGGCCAGAACAGTACCCTTCCTTGGATGTTACCTCATCGTTCTGTCCGTTCCTTTTGAGGAAATGAACAAAGCATTCAGAGCCAAGGATTATTTTTGAGTAACATTATAAGTCAAGAAGAGAAGAACCTGAAAAGGTCACTGTAGTTTTCATGCCAAAGTACTAATTTGCAATGCGTTTTGTGCTGTCCAATGAACCCCTCCCAGGCCTGCATGGCTGCTCCCTCCTTTTTATTTTCCTTCCTCTGTAATGTCTGTCCTATGTCCAGAGGGTAAAAGGAAAAAGAGGGACAGAGAACCTGGTGCAACACAACTTATCTCTGGTTTGGGTTGCAGAAAGAGACACTCTACCAAAGAAGGATGACTTGCAGAATATGGAACATGTAATAACATGGAAGATTTTGACTTAAAATAGATAAAAGTCCACCACAGGAAATTAAATGCTTGCAGTGCATATTTTAATACATCTGAAAAAAATGACAATAAATCATATAAAGTGATAACTACATAAATTTATACAGTTCCTTATTTCACATCTTCTCCATATATACATAGTACACATCTCCATTCTCATGTATTTCACACACCTTCATTCCACACCTGTTTTCCTTTCCTTCCACTCTTTTCCACCCACAAACATTGCTCACACATTCACTCATTCCTTAGGCACACCTATACCCATTAACTCAAAATTACATAAGCAGCTTTTCTTCATGTGCCCTTCCTTGCCATCCTCAGTGTTTATATCACAGGTTCTACCTACGCATCTTCTCTGTTATACACACTCTTAAAGCCAGGTCTAGATTGATATCACAACCTATATTGTGTTTCCACAGAAAATGTAACTATTTCCCACTGTAGGTTGTAGATAGTAAGTTCTAATTTTATTGCTGTCCACAGCAAAAGCCATTAACTCTGCATAAAAATCCCAGCCTCATTTTGGCTCTCCACTTCTTTCTCACAATTGCTGGAAAATGGCAGCCAGTCAGAACCGATATCTCATTGTGTATAACAACTCCATCCCCATCTTCTAATTGTGAATACTTATTTGCAATTTATTTCCCATTTTCCAGATATTCCAGCCTCTGTGGGACCTTTGTACTGTCTTGACACCTAACTAAAAATTGTCACTTTTCTGGGATCACTTCATCTGGAACAGCAGAGCAAATCTCCTTCATCATCATTGTCCTTATGGCAATCTATCACACTCATCCTGCAAGCTGAGGCTTGCTGCTCTTTCCATATCCAAACAGAATAAAATCCTAAGAGACACGAACATCATTTCTCTTTGATACTTGAGTCTAAGCATGTGGAACAAAGTGGGACATTGTCTCTTCCTGAGGGGTACTGATTGAGATGGTAGAGGAACAGGACAAGAACCAATCCCCAGGGATTACATGGGGTTCAGGAATGGTGTAATAGATGACAGAATATGGTGTGTAGTAGGAAGGGTGATCAGCAGTCATCCATTTCAGAGGAAGCAAAAAGTAGCAAACCCTAAACTCGCTGTCAGCAGCCAAGAGCAGGGCTTCAGGATTAGAGAGCCTGTTGATGATCATTCTCTGGCTCAGCTGTAGGTGTGAAGGATGCCAGGAAGCAACACAGGAATGTAAAATCTCTGAGGACTTCCAGGAGGGATTACACAGTAAGGAGCTGTGTTTGTGTACTGTGAAGGAAGCAAGTCTTTCCCTCTATACGTCCAGTACATCTGACACTTTTCATGAGGAAGGGTATTTCCACATGGAAAGTAGACTGAAAGTTCCAAATCAATGGGGAAAAAAACACAGAGGATAAGTCTGAATCTAACATGAAGTATTACTGAAAGACTTCACAAAAAAGAGTGCGTTATCAAGATGCATTTATTCTGCAGCAACAGTCATCTGAGAAAAGAACTAGTAATCATGAATATTTTTCTCCTGCTTCTTTTTTCCATAGTAATTCTACTTAAATGGAGTATGGAAGGTCTGTATTTACAGTTTTTGGGTCGGTAGTCCACATTCAAGGAAAGAAATAAATAATAACAAGTTTGGTTCTTCACTTCCTGGTAAGGAAATAACGAGGAATTGCATTGCCATAGTGCATAGTGTGCATAGATGACACATGAGGTAGATGACAAAGAGGACAGCACATCTGGGCATGTTAAGAAAATACTCTCTTACAGTATTTTTACTTCAAGCATTAAGGCTGTGGTTTGCCTTTGAATAAATGCAATTCAAATGCTTACATACTCACTGCAGTGAAATGTATACACAACTATTTTTTCCTCCTATCATTATGCCCATAAACCACTGAAATATGTATATAATATGCTTTTATAATGCACATTCAAAATTCTGTGGCATGCCAAATTCTTATTTTATGACATTGATTTAATATACCATATACAGGATGAATAATTGAACAGCAAATTTTAAATAAACCAGATTATGTAGAAATAGTACGATACGATACTCATCTAGGCTTCACAGCTTAATAAAACTGTATTAGCTACAAACAGAAAATTTATGAAATATACTGAAGTTAGATATTAAACAACTGTAGCAATAGATTTAAATATAGATCAATTCCCGAAGTGTGCAGGCCTGATAACGTTCAGCTTGCATATCCCTTTCTAATCCTCTTTGTCATGGCACTTACTCATTTGTCTCTGAAAGGCCTGGGATAATGACAATGTGAATTTCTCTTTATCATTCCTAATATAACATTTCACTTGACTTATTTATCAGCTGTGAGTATCTTCTTCAAACGGCATAAGTGCTCTCCTCAGGAAATCCCACTAACCATGTTTCCCACGACAAATCCCATTCTTTATGCTACACCTCTTTTTGCCAACTATTTAAATTACTAGATTCAGCATTTTATCTAGTAAAACATTTCAGATGATTATAGCTGTGAAAAATTGTTCATTTTTTTTCTCATAGAGACACAAGAAAATTTTCATATGCCTTCCTGTGGTACATTCTGTCCCAGCCAATGTTTGAGTCTGAAGCTCATCATGAAGTGCTGTGTATAAATTGCACAATATTTTAAAATTTCAGATTTTTAAAAGTCTCTGTAGAGATCTGATGAGTCGTCAAGCCAGTTTAGTCAATATAAAATTCCTGCTCAAGCATCCCACCACAGAGTGAGAGGGTATAGGGTAGTTACCCCACAGTGCCTCTTTCTCAACTCTGTCTTAACCCTGAATACTCACATACTTATTTTATTTGCAAACTTAAGCCTATTTCGCTTAAGTGCTTTCCCAGACAACTATAAATAGTCTCTTGGAAGTGGTAATTAAGTCAGGACCACATTCACTCACAGGAATTTAACAGCTTCTCCTGGCAGAATGCAATTGTTTTTTTCTCCTCCATCCAGGTCTCTGCAATTGGCCACAGGGGACCTGGAATGCTTTAATGGTTCAGACCATTTGCAATGATTGTATACTGGCACATTATTATTTGTTTTGCTTCATTATCCATGCTGCTATTAATTTTTATTTAAAAAATAATGTGAAGAAACAGATCAAGTCTGAGCTCAGACTTGTCATGTGCCCAAAATAAAATGGGATGGTGGAAAAGAGGGTGGAGAACCCAAAAGGCTGGAGGACAAGATGGTGGGTATTAGGGAGGGCCTGTGAAGATGTTAGCAGAGACAACTGTGAACACCAGCATAGAAAAATATATTTAAACTAAGAGATTACAGTTTAGGGTTTATTGTACTGCATACTAACTTCAGTGACTGCAATGACAATTTTGTGTTAATTGTATAATCATAAGTTGCTAGAAGCAACTTCTCTACAAATATTTGTTGAAATTGGCTTGATTTTTTTAAAATGATAATTAGATTAAACTTGGAGGGAAAAAAAGTTATTTTACAGAATTTCATTTCACTTTATGCTTAAGGTAAAGGGAGAGTTATTTGTCCTGTTAGATTTAACAAAGAAACCTCTCATGTCAGCATTTTATACAGTAGCCACAGCCCACTGCATTCTAGCTCTAACAGGAGATGTTTTTTGCCTCCTGACCTTGGAGCCATTGTGGTGCTGTGCCACCCCACGGCACAGAGGCCCCTTTCCTGCTGCTGGTGCTGCCCACCCCTTGCACAGGATGCTCGGAGGAAGGCCTGAAGACTGGTGTGTGTCTTGTGTCAGTTTGAAAGATGGTAACTGTAGTCACTGTCCCACATAAAACTTTTACAAAACAGAAATACAGAACATTCTAGATAAATTACCATATATAGGCTTTATGCAGGATTCCCCAGCACATTTGCTCAGCGACTCCCAATTACTTCAACAACACTGGAGTGCTTGTTCTCACATTGACATCACCAGAGAGACATTTATTCCAACACAAGATGTTTGCTGTGCAGAATATGTCCAATTTGGTTTTACATAAGCACATTATTACAGTTCATTTTTCATTTTCATCAAAAGACGTCTGTGGCATTGCCTACTCTTTGGAGCAAAAAGCAACACAAAACAACCCCCCAGCAACACCCTTTTTTTTTTTTTTTTTTCCCCATCTAAAAGAAACATGCCAGCTACCATGTGTTTCAGTAAGTACACATTCCAGTTCAGCAAGACAAGTATCATTGGCAATGCGTGTTTTGATTTGGATACTGGAAACACAAAGATATACACACACCTATATAATACCTCAGAAACATGAGAATAATTTTAGCAAGTCAAATCAAAGTCCATCCAGCTCAGTACTGTGTTTCTAACAGTGGTCACTACCAGCTGCCCAGAGGAGTTTAAGGACAAATCAGACATACAGTGACATTTTTCAAGAACTATCTTCCAATCTTCAGTGAATTCTAGCTCAGGATATTCTTGCCCAGTGCCAGTACCCCTGTATTCAACAGTTTCCAGGGGACTTTATTAAATTTATCAAATTGTTTTAGCATCCACAATATATATGGCAGATATCTTTATCTATACCCTTGGAGAAGTATTATCTCTTGAACCTTTGTGCTGTTACCAGTTTTGATGCCTCCTATCTGTTGTACTAAAGAAAACTATGGTGATTTTCTGTCTTCTCCATGGAGATGCATCATGTCTCTCATCCATCCTCACTGTGATGTGGTTTTGTGATATTCCCAGCCTTATGGAGGAAGAAATCTCATCTTTCTGTCTTGCAAATTGGACTGAAGTGATCACTGCCCCTCATTCATCATGATGGCTGACCAACAAATTAGAAAACAGGGTTAGATAATAGTCCCCACTAGTCTGACCTATTTGAAATAAGGGAAAAAATGCACTTTAATGGTTTATTTTGGCCTTCAGTTCATTTTTCATGTGCCATGGATATGCACAGAAGTGCTGAGTATCAGAACCTCCAAAGTCTATATAGTTCTGAAAGGCAGAATTCCTTATAGAATTCCCAGTATGCCCAGATCAGAAAAATACAACTATAATACTATTCTATTCATGTTATAGGAGTATTACATTCATAACCAGAAAGCTCCTCCTCTTATATAGCAGTCATCAATATTTTTTTAGGTATTTTATTTTTTTAGTTTAGTTTTTTGTTGTTGTTTTCATTTTTTTTTCTGGGCAGCACTGTCAACCCATTTGGATGTATATTTTTCTTTCAAGCCAACAGCCCTCGCAGAAATCAAGGTGATATTTTATAGTGTTGTAACAGATCATTGCTAGATGTAGAATATATGTGCAAAGAATTTCTAATCTTTTTAATTTCACAGAGTCACTAATGTTGGAAAAGACCTCCAAGATCATCAAATCCAACCTTTGACCGAAGGTTAAAACCAGCAAAATAAAAATAAACAAAATTACTTGGATGATTGTCCTTTGAAATTTTTGTCCTACATCATCCCTTAGTGAGTATCTCCTCACCAAAACTACCTAGACAAATTACCTAGGTAGACTTCAATGTGCCCTGAAAGCCCTCAAGTTCTTGTCAAATTCATATTAATGTTTAAATTTAATTAATGTTAAAAGTGATCCCCAGAGATTACATTTTAGATATAGGTGCATTAATAGTTTCACTCAATCACATATAATATTAAGCAAAGTTTAAATGATCATATGGGCTGCTTAGATGTTCTTTCCCAGTGTTTAAAAACCTGTAATTAGTTTTCAAAATCTAAGATTTCTCAGCCCTTTGAAAGCCTTACAAACTAAAGACTCTTTTCTTTATTTTATCTTTATAATAGGAAAAGCAGCAAGCTTCTATAATGCCTAGTATTGTATAAAACCATATTGCTATACTTGGTATAGCAATAACACAGGATTTCTCAGCAATGCTAAGAAAAGCATTTGCTGAGCTCACAATATTGAATTAAGACCAGTGTCCAGCAATGAACTTTTGTCACTAAACACAGTAATCTGGCACAAGGTTAAAAATCTATTTTTTTATTCAATGCCTCATTAGCACAGAAAAATCCTTGTCAAGGTCAGCATCCTCTGGAGAGTTTGATGCTGGAGAGATCTGTGTTGTTACTCCTTGTATCATGCAAATATTACTCTGCAGATTTGGTCTGACTCCAAATAGAAAGAACTTATTTTCCATGCTCCTCTAGCAAAAGTCAATGTCTTTTCCTCTCTATTGCCTCTACTCTTGCTTTGGAAGCTCTGGATTTTTATAACTGAGTTACACAGCACGAATTGCCTATTAAGATAATGAAGATACTACCCTTTGGTTTTCTGTGTTAGAAATTACTGTTGTCATGTATTTGTTATAAATGTGTCCATCATCACAAAGAATGAAGAATTTTGAGGGAAAAACAGGGCTGCAATCCAGTTTTCTGGGACAAGAAGCAGCTGATTTAATCACCAGACTTTCTCTTAGCACAGTGTCTTTTCTCATGCACTAAACACTTCCAGGTTTTGGGACGCAGAAGAGAAAAATGCAAAGTCCAATGCAAACCAAAGTTGAAAGGTTTAAAATGACACTGAGTATGCAGCTGAAGAGACCTTCCTGTCTGACCAGCACAGCACTGAGCAATGCCACTGACAACAGACAGCAGGTCTAAGGGCTGCATGTGTTCCCTTCACAAATGCTGACACTGAGATTGCCAGAGGGAAATTTCCATGGGGGAAAGTTGAGGGACTGCTTCTCTTTCCTTTTAGCAGTTGCCAGCATCCTGCAGACATCCAATGGAATGATGGAAGGGAGGCTGCCATGCCCAGCTTCCAGGCCTGGCTGTCCTAATGATGCCTACTAAATGATTCCTTGGCTTGTAGGTCTCAGAAACCACTTCTGCCAATAACTGACACAACTGGGAGAAAACAAATCTGTAGGCCATTAAACGTTTCCTGGAATTAAATCAACACAAAAAACAAACCAAACCAAATCATAAAAAGCTCAAAATGGAACAGTATGTATGATGTGCCTTAAATCTGGTGAGACATAATTTTAATCTATGCCTGAATTGAAGATTATAGATTATGCTGTTTAAATTTCATCATAAAATCTGATAAGAAAATAGAGAGGTCACACAAAGTGGGGGGAAAAAGGAAAATGAAAGCAAAAAAGAAAGCATTAATTTACAATGTTACTCAGAACATTATAATCATGTGCATGAAAGCTATGGTAGTCCATTGGATATTCCTGGTGCCATGCACCTGACATACATTATTAGTATGCACTTTTCTATAACCACTAGCTCTGCTGAAGTTTTGGTCAGCACGTTTAGGATGTCCTGTGTTCCACTGTGAGAATAAAGGAAAATCTAGAAAATGAGCAACGACTACTTCAGGTGTTGTTATCTTTCCTGTTGTGAGTTTCCTGACTGGTTCCTTTCTTTGCTGTGGTCGTCAACATTATGATGAAGTCACAGGACTGCACTGTACAAAAGATGTCCCTCGAAGCAGAGGCCAGTGATATGCTTTATGGCTGAAATAAAGGAATTTTTTTTCTTTTGGCTGGAAAAACTTATAAATGGCATTTTCCTTTCCACAGTGGTTACTCCAACATGGTTTTTTGGGGGTTGGTTTGGTTTTGGTTTTTTGGGGGGGCGGGGGGTTTTGGTTTGTTTGGGTTTTTTTTTTCCTATGAGACAGTCTGTAGATGAACTAGGTTAATAGCATCCTATTTTCCTAAGATCATGGCCCTTTGGGAGTACCATTTTACTAGAAGTAAAATGAGATATAACCCTGCCCCCTAGCAACATCATTATTTATTACCACTCTATTAATAGATTCTGTAACTTGTTTTTATTACCAAAAGATAGTACTGCATATTTGGCAGAAACCCTCTTGATAACAAGGCAAAAAGTCACAAGATTAAAATCATATTTTCTCAATAACACTTTCTAACAATAGACAGAATTCACACTAAAGAACATCTTACTAAGAATAGATGAAATTATTGTGAAAAAATGTTTCATGCACAATGGAAAAAATTCCAATAATTTTGGCTGGAAGGCTATGACAATGTGTGACAGAAAGAAAATGATGCTGTCACAAGTGCAGAAAAATGCTTTAGCTGTGCTAGGGTGCTGCTTCTCTGCCCACCGCCAGTGTTCCACACCCTTTTGAAAGAACCTGACTTTTTCAAAATTTGCAACTCTTTGGCAGCTGTCTGTCTCCTACATTTTAAAAATGTAGTTGTGAATGTCATACCTGAATGAAAATTGAGATTACTTTTCATTGGCATCATTTTTTTTCTGAACGTGTGTCATCCCAGTGTAACTTACCTTGAACTGGAGGCGTGCTTCAGTAACATCTTCACAGCTACCCACAATTTGAATCTTTGAAACACAATTTGATAATACCTGCACAAAGTCAGACTGCAGTTAGACTGATAGTGTGCTGTGTGTAATACTGGGTAATACTGTATTGTACTTTATACACGTCTTTCTTGGCTTTTCAAGTTCCTTCATCAGCAGAACAGGCTCCTACCATTCTTAAGTACTAGAACATAATTAGAATAATTAGCAACCACAGTTTCTTCAGTTCCATTTGTAGCATCCCCTTTTTACATGGGAAAATAATAGTTTGGTGTCTTCAGTTTAGAGCTACACTGTGTTTTTCAATGGTGCCATAAATCACAAAATCACATTGCAATTAACATGAGACAGGACAGTCCTTTGTTAGGGTATGGTCAACATATGTGGAACGTTCATGTCTCACATCATGTGAAGATGTGACTTGAACCAATCATTCCTTGTCACAGCTGTTAAATCCCAATCAAAAGGAGCAGGATCAGCTCCAGCTCCAGTGATGCCATACTGAATAAAGCATCCTCTGGCTAGAGCCTCCTACCCACACCATGCAGAAAGGCAACACTCCCTGCTGACACATTCCCTCCCCCTTCCATTTACCTTGTGTCCCACTGCTGAGGTGGGGAGCCAAAAGCTGGGCAGCGCCACTGGGGGTGTGAGAGCTGCAAGATGTGGGGCAGCACCAGATGGTGGATCTCATTCTCAGTGGGTCTGTGAATTGAAAGCAGGGAGGCCTGACTTTCCTCTAGTAAGTCTTTGCTCTGCTAAAGCAGCAAAATGTAAAAATCATTGTGATTTTAGAGAAATGTAAAGTCTGCCACAGAAGAATGGATACCTTTTATTAATACATTCATATTTAGATGTATTTTATTTAAATGCTTTCTTAATTTCATTTTGGATTTCTCTATCTTTAAGTTTGAAGTGATCTAATGAAATCTGTTCCTGTCAGGTTAACCTAAATGTAGATTTGGGAGTAGACTGGGACATAACATCAGAAGTCCTGCTACGTTTTACAGCTTATAGGAAGGTTAAGTTTAAAAGCTCATAGGAAGGTTAAATTTAAAATTGTTCCAGAGGGCACAGCTTCAGATGACAGCTTAATTCCCTTTTCCCACAAATCACTGTGGTTTTTTCCATGCAAATTTCTTGGTCTTCAGTATCTTCTCTCATCATGTGGGAAAAGCACTCCTGCATTTCAAAATCCATACAGATAATAGTTTGCAGCTTCAATCTTGAATTCCCATTCTGACCATAAAATGCAGAACTACCTCTTTAAAAACAACGACATAAAAAATTTAAAAAAAAAAATTAGACCATAGCTTGCAATGATTTCTATGTTCTTTCATATTTTCCTGCCACACTTCCTTTATTTTTGTCTGTCATTAGTTTAATTGTAATTTCATCTGGCTTAAGCATCTGTCATTTTGTTTATCTTTTCTGTACTATGCATACCAATGGCACTGCCTAAGTCACAGTACAAGTGTGTTTATGTTAATAACAACAGGCATACAAGTAATTGTTCTATGTCAGGTGCTATTTTACAGCATCCCTTTGAAAGAACAGATTACGAATGAACACTGAACACCTGTTTTTTACATTCTTTGGTAAATGACTAATGTTTATATACAAAGAGAAGGTGACCTCAGTCCCGAGCTGTAGCAGCTGGCAATCACACTGCCAAATCCCTGCAAATGCTAGCCGGTTAGCAGAAACAAGTGGGAATTTTTGTGACTTCCAACCGCCAGTTTATTTGTTCTCGGCTAACTCAAATATTACCTATCCACACAGGATCACCAGCCAAAGTACTTCTTGCAACCAGCTGCTGGCACCAAGTGTGCCCCACTGATCAATAATGAAGGTGCACAGGATTTATCTCAACAGAAGGCTTGGCTGGTTATCGGAGAAAGATCTCCCATGTGAGCCACACAAAGCCATACAGCATCCCTAGAGGAGGAGCAAAACCAATTTCCTGCCTGGCTCAGATGGAGGGCAGGCAGAAGGGAGGAGGAAAGGAGATGCTTTCATTGTTTACAACAGAATAGAAATTCCAACCAGACATAGAGGCCCGAAAAGTCATAATGATATTCCTCCTCCCTCATGTGTTCAAATCCAACTGGTTTTAACAAACATCTTCATAAATACCTTCCAGGAGGAGAAGCTGAAAAGTATTCCTAATCTTCCCACAAAACATGCACAGAACATGAATGCATTTCTAGAGGGAAGAATATTTCATTGACATGGAAATCAAGGCAACACACTACATTAGATTCCACAGGCGCCTCTAGTTCATAGGGAAACAGATTTTCCATATTCTTATTCAAGCGATGCTGGAGGCAAAGATAGAGGTATGATTCACAAACCACAGCCTCCAGTTTGGCTGCTCCTGTCCCGCAGGTTAAGAGCCAGCACAGTAAGTAGCTATCTGTCCAAAGGAAATAGCCAGTATTGCAAGGAAACATTCAGAAGTCTTTATGAAAGCTAAACAGCCAAATGGATACTTATGGCAGCACTGAAGTATAAACCAGGGCAATAATTATTATCATTAATTGGCATACACATGCCACTTAAAAATAAACCAGTTTAATTACTAATACTGATTATGGGCATTTATTTCTTGGCTACAAGAAAATAAAATATCTTATGTGTTTGCAGCATCACTCGCAGTCCTAGAAGTTGTTCAATAGGAACTTTACTTGCCAACTCACAGGGCATTTGCATTTTGGTAATGGACTCATATTTGAAAACTATGAGCAAAGAATATAAATTTTACCTCTTTCATGGTTCTGTTTGTTGTTTTTATTCTGTTCTTTATATTATATGTTTTGTCATCTTTCATATAATTATATTTACTGAAAGCTGCCTATGTATAGATCTAAAATCTTTTCCCAGAATTCACGTTACTTTAAGTTTCTTCTTTCCATCTCCATCTCTTTTTTTGGAACCCAAACCAAGCATGAAAATTTTCAGCCAGAAAAAATGTTTATGCTACTAGTCAGGACACAACACATACCTGTGTAAATGCAAACACTCCCTCTTGCTGCACAGGATTGCAATTTTTTTCTGGCTTTGTAGATATTTATTGGAAAGCCAATTTATGAGTAGTGCTCATCCAAATGAGAGCTGTCATGGCATTTAAAGTAGGTGCAGCACCACTCATTCTGAGGGCAGAATAAGTTTTGCATATCTAGTTTTTATCTTCTGTCTTAAGGACATACCTATTAGTGTTACCTGATAAGGAGTTTCTCTTTTCCACCCCAACTGAATTTTTTCATTTAGATAAAATCCTTAAAGCTGGAGTGGAAGTCAACATACATATTTGGTGTCCAATATTGCCTTGCAGTCCAAGAAAAAGGAAAGCTTCTGGTCAAAAGCAATTGAGGATCAATTACCCATGAATATTTGGAAAAATCCCATCCCAAACTGTCTGAGCACAGTGTACTGTGCAGCTAGCCCCCTCATCCAGCTTCCTTAAATCAGTGTGGAATGACACCAGCTCAAATAGTATGTGTTTAAATGGCAGAGAAAAGGGCAACTTATTAGCTGTCTTTGATAGCTGTAAGATTTTTGCACCATCATGTTATCTTAGTTCTGTATTATCTAATTATATAAATCCCTCTGAATGTTTATCATAGGGCTTAAAGTGGATTTTATACTCTGCTAGCCACATACCTTAATGATAGCTTTAAAATTAGAGGATATTAAAAACGAGGTGTTTCCTACCTGGTAAAGGCTGTTTTAGTTGTGTCTGTGAGAGAACCACGAGTTATTTTTAAATAAAAGGCTAGGTTTATTTTGTTTTCTTTCTATAAATTCTCCAAAGGAAGGAAGTCTTTACCAGAAGGCTCCTCAGGTTGGTTTCCTTTTACTGGCATAAGAGATGTCATTCGATGGTTTGTGTTGAAACTGAATCCAAACATCTCATCACTGCTTGTCCAGGCCCTCCTCCAGATTAACTTCATCCGACAGATTACAGGAAGGACAATCTGAAACATTTGTAAGAGTTTGGCATGTGATACACACTGTGTTTCTCAGGACACAGTTTTTGTAATGTCTGATCTCCTAAACTGCTGGAGATGTGAGAGTGCTGTTGAAGGGAAATTACCAAACAATGTCAAGCACCAGGAAAATTAAAGAGAGAAAGGAGAAAAACCTCTCTGGCATTAGGGAAATGAGGTCTTCAGAAGACAAAAAGTATCTGCCATAAAAATTGAAAAAGAAAAAAAGTCTTTAACAATAATCATAATTATTTTGCCATGGTAGTATAATTTAGTCATTAAAAAGAGTTACTGTAAAATAAGCTTCATAGCTACATCAATAAATTAGCATGCAAGTTGCTGTCCCAGCTCAGGCTGCAACAGGCAGTGGTCTATCATGTTGCCAGACTCAAATGCAGTTTTCACAAGAACTAAACCAACATTAGGGTAAAGTGCTGTTCCTGTGTTAGACCCACACCTCTAAGCTTTGTTCTGTATAATAGAGAAGAACCCTGGAAGTGTTACATGTAATTTTGCCCTGTGATACACACATAGCAATACTGTCTCTTAAAATATGGGAACATGAGTTTTTCAAGTGACACGTACATCCTTTTGAAACAGCAGTGTGGGAACAGAGCAAGCACCCTAGGAGGGCTCCAGCTCATGCAGCATGCCACTACTTCATGCATCAAATCCTGCATAGTCTCAGCCCGGTATAAATGAAGTCAGACAAACTTCTGAAATTGATTTTCTAGAAGTGCTAGAACTTCAGTCAGAAGAATACGACAAAATATGTCAGAAAAAAAACAACAAGTAGGGTATTATTTAAATTATTGGAACTTAGAGAAAAAGGGCTGAAGGGATGTAGGTGGTAAAACCAGTTTTCCAGCACATTGGTCATATGTTTTATGAGAAATTAATCCAGGTCTGGGGTCCCCAGCACAGGAAGGACATTGGCCTGTTAAGGGCAAGTCCAGAGAAGGGCCACCAAGCCGACTACAGGGATAGAGCACCTCTCCTACAAGGAAAGCCTGAAAGAACTGGGGTAGTTCACCCTGTAGAAGAGAAGGGATCTCGCAGGACCCTCTGATGGGAGCCCACAAGAAAGACAGAGAGTTAATTTGCAAGATCATGTAGTGACAAGACAAGGGGGAATGGCTTCAAACTGAGAGTAGGTTTAGGTTAGGTATTAGGAAGAAATTTTTACTGTGAGGCTGGTGAGGCACTGGAAGAGGTTGCCCAGAAAAACTGAGGATTCTCCATTCTTGGCAGCGTTCAAGGCCAGGTTGGATGACACTCCAAGGAACATGGTCTAGTGAAAGACATTTCTGTCTGTGGCAGGGTGATTGAACTAGAGGATCTTTAAAGTCCTTTTCAATCCAAACCGTTCTATGATTTCTGAAAACCTCTTCCTGCACAAGTGATGCACCCTCACAGCCTGCCCGGCCTTGTCTCCTCATGGGTTTGTGGGGGTGTGGTGAAAATAAATCCCCCTAAAACCTCTGTCCGGACGGTCTCTGGTCTCCCTGTGTGTTTGTGGGCAGCGGCAGGCCTCTGAGCAGAGCGGCTGAACCCTCTGCAGGAGGCAGCTCGCACTCTGTCTGCAGGCGCAGCTCTGCCTCCCGGCGCCCGAGGGCAGCGCACCCGCCTGGCCAGCCTCCCTCGGGCACTCCCAGGTGGCCCGAGGAAAGCGGGTTTTTCCGCCCCACAGGGGCCGTACTGCTCCGTGGGGCCTGAGCAGGGCAAGCACGGCGGCGGATGCAGGCATTCCTTTGCCCACAGCGCGCTCGTCCCTTCGCCCTGCCCGCTGCTCCCTTAGAGCGCGCGGCGCGCACGCACACGGCCGCACGCTCCGCCGGGCACGCGCCCTTCGGC
>VWYP01004472.1:0-44287 GCA_013400435.1 Pycnonotus jocosus
GTGCAAGGTGGTTTCAGCAGTACACACCAACAAAACCAGATGTTAGAGGAAGAGGAGAGCCCATTATTACCCAACACTGGAAGCCTGAGCTTCTACAGCTGTGCTTGCACAGAGAAAACCCTGACTCCAGTGTCTCCCACAAAACCTGCTGGCAGCTACCACCCTCCCGCCCCAACAGAGCTGGAAACAGAGGCACCCACAGAGCCTGGAGCACAGTCAGTCACTGTGTGCTGTCCAGGCTGAAATGCCCAACCAGTTCTCCTCTGAGGTTTGCTCAGAACAGTTTTTGGCATTAAGGTTCTACCCCAGGACAAAACCACAGCAGGGACGGAAGGTGTTTGTGGTGAGCACGGCCCTTGTGTGGTACAGGCTGATAAAATGTAAATACAAACTTGCATACTGACCAGGGATGGGTATGGATGCCTCTCTCCCATATGCTGCATTCCATGCAGGCAGGAATGCAAAGTGCACAGAGCAAGTAAGCTGTTTGAAGGTTTGGAGCGTGCTGCCTCACAGGGAGCAGCACTTCTGTGAAGAGGCCAGGGGAGGAAGGGAGATCAGGATGTGGATTTGTGTCCCATCAGACAGCCTCCAGCTCAGACACTCAGCCATCTCTCACATGGCTGCAAGGACAGAGAGCTCAAGGCAATCCAAGAGTAGCAGCCAATGCCATAGGAGAGCAGCAAACCCTCATCCTCACTTTCTTCCTGGTAACAAGTCTGTGTAGTTAGAGCCTTCATGTGCTTTAGCTAGAGTAAGCCACAATGCAATTAGGATGTCCATATGGAGAGTCAGTGCAGCATAGCTAGTGCGCTGTAAATTCAGATCCTCGCTCTCTGAGAATTAATTATCTTGTAGACAAGCCATGTGCCAGTGAAATCCGTTTATTGCTGTATAGGATGTGTGGTCTTTGAGGAAGGCTGGCCCAAAAGAAATGGGGGACTGAAACTATGATTGGCAAAGGAAGCACATTGGTAAGAAATGCAGTTTTATGCCAAGTCAGCGGATTCAAAACAATCTGGCTTGGTTTTCACATCCATTTCCCCCCAATATTCTAATCTTGGTCAAGAAAAGTAAAATAATAATAATAATAAGAAAGAAAGAAGTGTTTTATTTTGGTTTTCTATAGGAAAAAATAGACTTTTAAAGTTAGAATTAAAATATGGAATTTCTTTGGTGTACATGTCTCTTGTAGAAATTGGTTCTTCTGTCAAAATAAGGTTTCTATAGAAATTTTTCATTTGGTTTCACTTATTGTCCAAACTTGTATCTGCTATACCTTCACAGAAGCCAACAAAGTTGAACCAGAATGCACAATTACCTTGCACTGCATGCTTTGCAGGAATGACAGACTTTTCTTCCTCCCTGGAATCAAAATACCACTGCAAGTAAATCTGCATCACTACTGTACCTCTATAGCAAGCATTGTCTTAAAAATTCTTATGATTTGAAAACTAGGTCAGTCAATTGTCCAAAAATTATAATAAAAAAGAGAGAGAGAAGAACTGTTGGGAACAAATTCGTATTTCAAATTTCAGTGATACTGTTCTTGAGCTAGTCAGGCTTGGGTATAGTTAATCAACCTTTGAGATGGAGATTGGGTTGGGTGTCTCTTATCTTCATTCTCTGTGATTTTAGCAAAACATATGCATGTGTGAGGGCACTGTGTTGTTCCTCTGATGATTTATCATATCTTTGTGGGATAGTTTTGTTTCCTGCTATGAAATGCAAATGCAGCTTGCAGTGCTTCTGCTGTCTGCATAAAGGTTAAAAAGATATATAGATATACATTTAATGCTATGCTTGCAACTTTAAGAACTGGCTTTGAATGATGATTCCAGCACCATAAAGATTTTTCACTGTCTACATTTTCTGATTTTAGCAGGAGGGCTTTTAATTGCTTTCTTTGAAACTTTGCAGTGCCGATTTTAAAAGCGTAGCCCAGCTGCAGACAGATCAAGATTGTCTTGGTTGTGACAAAAAGTGGAAGCAAAGTTATGACTATTGAAAATCAGATGAAAAGGAGGTTTCTATATATCCTATGACCATCCTGTGGACCAATCCAAGAATAGATTTTTTTGTGTATCAACTGATCATATACACTTTATTTTCTCCCCCATTATTTTGCTTGTGAGTGGGTTCCATGTCACTGAAAGGGGATTTTTTTTTTTGGTTGGTTGGTTTTCATTGCTCCAGAGTGAGTTTCATACCAGTCTTGCTCTTTGTCTTCTCAACAGATAAAGACAAAAAATGCTTACCACTTTCTTTCTCTTACAAAATGCCTACTGGTAGCCTTAATCATGCATCTGTTCTTTTAGGTCTCTTTTTCTCCTCTGACTCATTTTAACACTTACCAGCTTCAAGTTCTGGTTCTCCCAAAACCCTTGAGAATGCAGATAAAAATTCCTTTCTCTTAAATCTCAAGTCTTTGCTATCTAACTTGTTGTCAATATAGTGTAGAGCACAGGATAGGCTCAGAAGGAAAATAGATTTTCTTAGAATGGCCTGACCATGTTCTGAGGCTGCTTTTTAGCTCATGTGCCAAGGTGTGGCAAAGACAAGCTATAGAAATGAAATCTGGATTCTACATGAACAGAAAAAAACCCTCACATTTTAAAACAATTATTTAGCCATTTTAAAAGTTTAAAGATAAGACAAATACATCCATTTAATTCACATCCCAGCAGAATTTTGCCTCTAGTGAAACCAGCTCAGTGGGAGCAGCTGAAACAGAGGGGAGCTTGACGCAGAGAACCACGCTCGTTGCTTTTCTCATAGCACCGCAAACATTTTTTTCAGAGCATAAACTTGTGCATTCATTAGCACCAGGGCCCCTTTCCACACGGGGTGCTCCTTGGAAAAGCACCAAAGAAGCAGGAGTATTAATTCCAATCAATATGGCACTCTGACAGAGAATGGGAAGCAGCCCTAACCCAGCTGACTGTGCCCCTGATGGATGTTGTGAGGGCAGTGTGTCACCCCTACCTTGCCTTCCCAGATTCCCATTATCCATCAGGACAGGCCAGGAGGGAATGCCTGAGAACCGTGTGGTTCCCTGCAATAAGCCACCATGCTAATGAGGCAGAACAAATTGAGGAAGTATCATGTATAATCCTGATCCCTCATTGACACCATTACCAGGATAGGTTTCAATTCACCATTTGTTACGTGCTTAATGCAGACAAAGTGTGGGGGGGATGTAGAAGAATAACTCCTTCAGTCGTTGCATTTTTTAAACAGTTGTCATCCTCCAAGACAAAACTCTCTGGTAATTTCCTCTGGTTTTGCTACTGCTATTTCTCAGCAGGATTTGCTGCTTGTTCTTGCAGGGGGTCAGCCAGACTTTGTCTTTCTCACAGTTTCAATTTCCGACTGGGATTAAGGGTCTAGCATATTTCTGCAACAAATCAACTGAACCTAAAATAAACAAACCTACTGAACAACGTGGCTCTGGTACTTGCCTGCGTTTTTGGAGCCAGCTGAAAGCCTTTTGTAAGGTGTTCCAGAGGGAAACTGAGGCAAATACATCGTTTTAGTGAATTCTCATCAAAGTTACAGCACATTTTGTAGTTTGTGAGGCTTATTTTCTAGGATGTGAACTGTTTCTTCAGATGTGGTTTTTTTCCAGTCATGCACTCTGTGATTCTTCCCAGAAATGGTACTTTGCATTACTTTGAACAATCCCAGGCTACCCTGCAGACAATGAATAATAATTTGTCACTGCAAATTTATGACAGAAAACAGTACAGATTTATCTACAGATTGAAAACCCCAGATGTTGCTCCATGATGCTGATTTTCACGCCTCTCTCTCTTTATCCCAGTAGCTCAGTGATGTGTTTTTCGGCCTGTGGACTCTCCCTACAGGTTGCTCTTCCCCAAAATCCTGGTCGTACTGACAGTGGATCTCAGGAAGGTGACCTGTCCCCACACTGTGACCAAAGGGACAGGTTTTCATACAGGTGGTGAGCAGGTGCTCCATCCACCCAAGGGTCCCCCCAGGTCACTGTGTCCTCTGTGGGCCCCTCCTCCTCCCTGCTATGGGGCTGATATCCCCTGGGCTCCCTCAGTTTTCCCACAGCTTCCTGTTTCCTTCTTTTTGGGGCTCTTCTGCCTCTTATTACAGAGGGAATTTGGAGGCCAAGCTGACCTGAGTAAAAACATCTCTTGAGCAGCATTACTCAGGTGTGGGGGACCCTGGAAACCTTCTTCTGCCCCAGAATATTAAATAGGAACCAAACCACAATTACAGTGTCCCCAGCCAAGAAAATAAGCTGCAAACCAAGACACCCAAGCAAAAGAATAATCTCTGGTTTAGTCCTTCATTAAAAGGCACTCACAACAATGCAACAATGCTAATATTCATCTGGATCACAGTTTGCCTGCATGTTTCAAGTGACACACATTGACTGCTGCATAATCAATAAATAGAGAACTTTTTGAAGTGGAATAGAAACATCTCCACAGTGCTGAATGCATTTTAAATGGGAAATGGGGTGAAGCTTTCACAGAGATGTGACAAAATAGAAGACTGGTAACAGAAATAAGGTGTGTGGCAATGAAATACAAAGTTATTACTGGCCCTCAATTAGGAAAATTTTTATTAGTCCCCTCTTTTTGCTCCTCATAAATAGTGAAGCCACATAATACCCCTACAATGATGGCCACTACACAAGAGTATTGTGATAGCCATAGTAAATGTGCTGGGTAAGAAAAAGAGCACTTGAGCCTCTTTATTAAACCAGATCTGATTAGGAATTGTACTCCAGGCATGCTTGTGTTAAGCTGTGTATGACTTTCAGGTCAGATATTTGCTGTGCTGAGAAGCTTTGGGGTGAAAAACAAGTTCCTGTTCCATTCAGGATTTTATTTTCGGGACAAATGCTCTGGTTTGAGAGAAAAGGTATTAAATTTGGCTCAGATATAATTATTTCCATAGAAATGTACTGAAATTGAAAGGTCTTTGATTGAAGTTCTTGACATGCTTTCAAATGATCAAGTGTCACAAAAAGTGGTTACTTTTGATCTCATTAACCAGATAAGTGAATGACAGTTTAAATGTAGAAAAGTATTTTCATGATTTATATTTTTATCAGGCTATTTCAAATTGAAAGACTGACTAATTTTAATAGGATTTCTACAACAAATGGCAAAATTGTCCAAATTTTGTTACCAATACATTTTTTCACTTGAAACACTCTAAAGGAAAAAGATACTTAATCAGGTATTTATAAACTAAAGTCAAATCAAGCCAGTCTGCTCTCTTAGCTGCTGTCTCAGTCATAAGTCTCCCTTAAATTCATTTCCAAATGTTTGTGGACAAGCAGAGATGTTCAACACGAAATGGCAGCTCCTTGTATAAATTTGTGCAAATATTTCATTATTCATAATAGCTATAATTTATAGCTAATTTGAAATCCTGTTTGAAAAACTTTGTTACAAAAGTTGTCAAACATTAGTTAAAAAAAAAGAATAAAAAAGAGAGAGAGGAGAAAAAATTCTCTTAGATTAATGTCACTGAATTTAATAAAAAATGTCTACTGCTTAATAGAGAGAGAAAACTGAAGGAGCTGCAGAATTTTAACATATGATTTCTCACTTTAAAAAGATGGGATTTTTTGGCCTGACTGTGTAAGGTTGTCCCCAGCTAAGCAAAATTTTGACCCAAGAAAGTTTAAAGGGTTGAAATAAAAATGTGAATCTAGCTGCTGGACTTGTAGCACAAAAGGTTCTTTGGAAGGCAATGAAATAGTAAATATCACATTGTTATCTTCTTATTTTTATTTACTTATTGAGGAGTTTTGCTTTTTTCCTTGCTTTTCTCCCTATCTAGCTTTTCTTTATTTCATGTTCCCTTTTATCCTGAAAAATAATTGAAAATTTACTCTGTTTAGTATGAGTCAATTATCCTGAACCTACTTGAAACACAAGGACCTTTCCTAATTAGAAAAGTGTGTTATGTTGTGTCCTGCATTTGGATAACAATAGAAAATTAATAACAGATCCTGAAAGGAAGGTAATAGGTAGCTAATACGTTCTGTTTTGTAAGTTTATGAAGTTGATCAGGTTTTTTTAAATTAATTTTATGACCGACATCCTGTAACAATAAGTGATCAGATCTATTACACGTAACTAATTATCATTTATTATTGTACTCAGTGTTTGTAAGCCCACAGATAATTTCCTCTTCATAATGAGCTATGACAGACATTCAGCAAGCATAATAACCTGCACAGTGTCAGTTTGTAAATACAGTTACACCACCAAGGTAAGCTGAGGGGACTGAAAACCAAAAACCAAAAGTTTCTTCAATTTGTGGTTGAGTTTACATTGCACTCGAGATTGAGCCACATAAATTGTGTGCCCCACTTTACTCCTCTGGGTTCTGGTAGTAAAGAAAGCTTCCCTTTCTGAAGGGTTTTGATAGACTTCAATGAAAGGCTTTAAGTATTTAAAGAGTATTTTCTGTTATAGCTGTGGTTTCCTAAGTCTTTGCTAGTTAATAATGCAGGGTGAGCTGCTGGAAATCGAGAAAATTTGCTTGCAAATAATAAAGGATGTTTGTGTCAGCAGCCTTACCTCTCCTCATCTTCCTGCCTGTCATTCTAATGGTAGGTATGAATATGCATCTTTGTTGAATTAGAACAAAAGTTATTTGCCCTTTCTAACAAAGCAATAAATTATTCTTCAAAGTTAACTGAAGACAGCATATGTTTTCCCCTTTATGTTTTCCTTTTTTTTTTTTTTTTTTTTTTTTAATTAGTTTGGGAAAGCTGTGAGATTGAACGTAAACTTGCAGGGTCTTTGTACATGATATATATCCATATATATACACACATATACATCATATACATATATATACACACACACTTAGCTACCACTTTGAAATGGTGCATGTCTCTTCCCAAGACTCTGAGAGCAAAACAAATTAGCCAGCGGGGCTCCTAAAAGAGGATGGTTAACAATCACAGCAGACAGAAATTTGGAAAATCAGGATTTTTGGTGGCTTCAGTCCAGACTTTGATTTTACTATTGGAGCAGTTTGGGCATGTTTTGGTTTTGCTTTGTGTCCTTAAATGTGCAGGAGGAAGTGTGGCAGCGATGGGTTCCCGAGGTGTTGGACAACAAATGGTAGGTGCTTGAGAATCAGGAACACCATGACTTGGGCAAGGGACTGGTGACATTTTGCCAGTTTGATTTTAATACCTGGCACATCTGTGGCATCCCCAAACAGCCTATAATTTAGCTAAAACATCATAAAGATATTCAGTGTCATAAAAGCAACATTTTATTTAACCTTCCTGTAACAACTTTAAGAACAGTAATCTGTTAGAGTAGGCTGCATGTCTGGCACATGATAGTGGATGAGAATGAGTAATCAAATCTTAAATATGTATTTGTAGCAATATTGCCTCAAAGTTTTTGCAAATATGGCTAAAAAGTGTGTGATGGGAAGAAATAAAGACAGAGAAAGCAAAATAAAATTTCATTGTCATAAACTGGGAGCTAAAAGAAGAGTTTCCCAGTACATCAACAGGTTTTTTTATTTGTTGCTGTATATCACTGTAAGCCAATGCAAACAAAACCAAAGCCACATTACCCCAAATCTAAATAAAATCAGATTCCACAATAGTTAACACACAAGGTTTAAATAGGCAACTACTAGTATTTTTTTATTAATTTATTTTTTCCTTAATGTCTGGGGTTTTCTATGTCTTTAATATCTCCTTGATACACTCTTCTGCAAAGTAAGAAGGAGCAAATTATATCTGTTCTTTAACTGTGTAAGTACAGAAGCCCAAAGAAAATTAAGAACCTGAGGAGAGGACTTTTCATAGTGCTGAATTCCACACTTTGTGGGTTCTCTCTGTTGTTGGCAGCTTTCCTAAATTTCCTCCTGTATTGCTCTGATACATCTCAGTGCTGTTTGCTGCAGTTAGGTCAGACATCCCCTCTCCAGCCTCATCCCTGAATGTCTCCCAAACCCAGGAATCCTCAAGAAGAGACCTCCAAGTGCCTGGAAGGGGGCACACCCATATTCCCTGGCATTGAACATAGCCCCTGGATGTGTCAGGGGAGAGAGTGAATTATCTTTGCCTTCACAGAAAACATTGCAGAGGCTCCATCAGGAATGCTCCATCAGGAATGCTCCATCAGGAATACAGGACACATCTTTTGGCCATCAAAGTCTGCAAAGAGGAACTGAAGCACAGGAAAGAAAGGCTGCCAGGAAGATGAAGGAAATGAGGAGCACCCTAGATGAACAAAGATTAAGATCTTAACTCTTTCTGCATTGCAAAATGGTTCTCTGAGGGTGATGACTCCTTTCTGCCTGCATCTGAGGATAAACACTAGGAGGGAGAAGAGTTCATTAGGTAACTGATAAAACTGATAGAGGGAAAAGTTACTTTAGTCTGGCCTGAATAATTCTGTGAGATTATGAACTCTCAGAGCAGTGAGACTCTGGGCACATTTTTGAAATCTTTTCTGGAAACTGACTGCCTGCTCTTTCAGACAAGCCAGTTAGTTGAGCCTGAGGATCCTCAGCCATTGTCCCTCTGTTACGCATACACTTCGAGAGAACTAAGACGAAAAAATAAGACAAAAGCACTGCATTTTAAAATGTGTGAATATGGAACATTCTTCTTTCTCAGATTCATAAAGCAGAAGGAAAATCATGTGACAGTTTTGAAGGGTGAAAGGAGTGCTAAGGACTTTTTTGTCATTTTTTTTTCCTCTAACTATTCTTGTGCCCAATAACATGTTTGGCTAAATCTGGGATGTTAAATCTGTTACCTGGGATGAAGGAGAGCAGCTCTTGCACCATCTCACACTGGTTGGCTGGCATGAGGTTATTCTTTCCCAGACTTTTCCAGCTCTTTGACTTGGATCTCTACAGGTCTAAGACCTCTACAGATCAAACTGTTGTGCAAAAGGAACCCATTCTTCATAGTGATGACTGGATTTCTCCATGACATAAAAATGCATATGACCTGGAACACGGCATTTTCTGTGTTTGAAATAAGTGCCAAATTTATGGCTGCACAAGGCTGGCTGATGTGAATTTATCTGCTGAGGGACTGATGAAGAAAATGTGTTGGTGGTTACAGCAAGGGCTGGTATTCTGGTTTCTTTCCTAGGTTTTTCATGAACTCACTAGGGTGCCCTCTGGCATGCCTAGGTAGGTTCACTTTCAAGTCTAGAAAAAATGGATTTATATTTATTCACCTCACATCCTGTTTCAATACAGAACCTTTAATATCTGTGAAGGAATTTGCACAACAGCAGTGTAATGTAGGACATGCACTTGTGATAATGGGAAATAACCCTATAATGGGTTAGGGATTTATTTTAATTAGAAGAAATCCAAAAGAACAATAGTGAATCAAGCCACTTTTAAAATTTACCATTAACTAACTAATTTAACTGAGACTAGAATTTGCCCCGGTGTCAGATTCTAGAATATTCATAAATAATGACATAAATAGCAACCACAGAATTAAGCAATTAATGAGTTCTTTTTACCACATGAAAGGCCCTGATAGAGACCCTTTAGCTCTTGCTAATGAGAAAACCAGACAGTTTCTCCCACAGGCAGTCTGTCGGCTTTCTTTCAGGCATTTCATGAATTTTGGTCAGAGCACCCATGATACACAGGAGGTGCACAGAATGGCAGATCCTCTCCTCAGTACTAAAGGATGCCTAGAGCCACACCAAGGCTGGCCACCAGACCAAAACTTTGCTTCACTCTTTGCCAAACTTAGGTAAAAAGGACAAGCAGTCTTTGGAAACGTCATTTTTTGGTGTTTTAAGTTGGTTCATGTGAGATTTTCCTTCTTTTCCACATGAATCCACTTTATGAGAACAGACATGAGCAGAAGAAAGCTAATTATTTGACAACTTAAAAGGTGGGGGGAGTTAAGACAGTTGCTAAACAATAATGAAACTAATGTTGAATAGCATTCAATTAATATTTATAACATGCAGCAATATTAACAGCAGAATTAACTTATTTTTGTATGTCTGACAGCTCTCTAGTTAATTAAGAATTGCATTATGATATTTTGCATATTTCCCATGCAAATACAGTATTATTTGCAGAATTATTTTTATCCTTAATTGAGGCTTTGTTTGGAAATCACTGTTTTCTCCTCTGCTGAAGCTCTGTAAATGATCTTATTAGGGATGTGGGTTTTTTTCCCCATCCTTTTCTCACACAAATTTATATTTTTTAAAAATGTACATATCACATATATCTAAAAGTGCAAATTATCATCTAGTTGGGTTTGTGGAAAGAATCAGCCTAAGTTCCACAGGAAATCAAGGGAACTGGTGTTCAACCTCACCTCCATCAGACATCTATTGCATCCTTAACACAGCTAAGAACTTTATTGAACCTGGGTTGAAGCAGCTGTGTGAAAAGATGGAGGAAAGCAAAGAAAGGGGTTGGAACACCCACCTTGGCTACTCCTAGTCTACATGGAGTGTTGAGAGCATCCCAGAGCACCCTCAGCTTCCCAGTGACCCATGTGCCAGACCAGCAGCTCTGCACACACGGTGTGATGAACTCTTGGCAGCCTGATGTTGTAAGGATGGCATGGTCAAGTCCAAGCAGCCTTTCTGCACCACTGCTTATCAGTGCAGCTTTGCACATTCCACTTCCTACAGGGAGTCATTTTTCATCTCTTTTGGGTCAGGCTTGCTTGTGCTGCTTTCTGGGTTCAGTTTTAAAACCCTGTAAGGATTTGATGGAGTTATTGGGTTAGGACAATGGCAGCCAAAACCTAAATGAAACATGGCTGCAATGGCAAGAACAACTAAGAATAATAACTTACTTCATCCAAAATATAATTTCAGAGGAGGAGTGGAAGCCTCCATGACATAAGTCATTTCAAATTTCCCTGGCAAAAGCGTGAGGCAATTAACAGGTTGAATCCTGTAGTGACTCAGTATGATGATATCATAAACTTTTCTTTCTCCCACTCTAATGATTCTGTGCTAAAAGTCTGCATTGCTCCAAGAGGAAAACAGGATAAAGGTGGAGGGAGACAGGGTAGGCAGAGAAGGAGGCAGTTTGCTGGTGGTTTAAAATATTTTTCTACCTTCATCATGATCTTTTCACTTACATCCAGCCATGCCTCTTACAAAAAGGAAACAAAAAGGATAAATGTGGCAATGAGAACTTATCTCTGTCTCTATTTTCCTATTTTTCTTCTTGGATGAAATTCAGATGCCAGGCTGTGAAAAAAAAAAAAATTCCTTTTGCCAGTTTTTCATGCACTCCAGGGACAGCCAGGGTGGCATGTTTTGGGTCTACATCTGTATTTTCCTGCTCTTTTGACATTCCTTCTCTCCCAAGTAATTTATATTATTTTAGATTCTGTAGAAACAATAACTACCAAGCTATTTAGAATTCTCTATTAAAGAATAGCAATCAGATTTTCTATAAATCACAGTAAAAAAGCTGTAAGGGGAAAAAAGAAAATCACTCAGTTCACCCTGTCAGAAAAGTATAAACTCAACAGAGCTGAATTTGTGCCCTGCTCTGTCAGAAACTTCATTTATGACATTGGATAGACTGTAGCCCCTCTCCACATCTGCTCCCAGACTGCAGGATAGGAATACTATGAACATTTCCCTTCTTGATTGCAGTGGGCTGGGTTAAGGGAAATCTTATGAGCTTTATAAGAAATCATAAACACTTCTGCAGGACAAAAAAGAACATCATGATAAAAAATGTGCTCAGAATTGTGAGGTAATAGGAAACAACCGTAATGAAGACGTGTAAGTACCAAATTAAATTACTGGCCTGGGTTGTAACAGCCTTACCTCTGAAGTCTGTTAAAGCACATTTGAGGATACAACATGCACAGCCTTGGCTTGGACTAACTGCAGTGCTGCTTTACACTTAAAATACGGATGGAGTGACTGCTTGTATGTATATGCACATGTAATTGAGCATTTGATTCAGTGAACAGCTCCCCTGCACCCCACAGCTTCATTTTCCTCAATATATAAATAATTCTTGTAAATGGTTTTCTTCTGACAGTTGTGCTCACTCTTCTTCTCTATAGACAAAAAAATGTTAAGCTGAACCAATAGTGAAATTTCTGGAGGTCAGATTCTGCTTTGAGCAATACCTGGGACACTTCAGACAGGATTTTCAAAGGAGGTGAGAGGCCAGGCTGTCCACAAACACAGCAGGAGAACATAGCTGATTACAATACCCCTCTTTCTTCTCTTTTCCCAGTATCCCAGACCTGCTACAGCAGGAATTGTTTAGTGGCAGGCCAGGCAGCAGGCAGTGGTGCACCTTTCCACCTCCCAGCCCTGCAGTGAAGCAGACACAAGTGGCCCTTCTCTTCCAAAGATGCTGGGGAAGACTAGCACAGTGAAGGAGGAGGGGATCTCTCTCTTTAGCACTTAGACTGGGTGAGGAGGAAAAGCCCTTTCCAGTCAAACACACTCACATTTAGGCTATATTCTCACACAGACCCCTATTCCCTCTGATAGATTTAGAAAAGTGCATGTATAGTATATAATGCTTATTGAGAAAGATTCTGTTCCCCAATTATTTTTATTATTCCCTCCCTAGCTTTAAACTGCCCACAAATGTGCCCCTGATAAATAGGCAGGACCTCTCCTCAGAAGTGGGAGCGTGAGTTCAAATCCCTTAAGAACGAAAATGAAAACGAGTTTCTCACAGCTGACTGAGGACTCTCATTCCTGACCCAGGGAGTGGAAGAGGAAAGGGGGAAAGCATCTCCTTTACCAACATTTGATGAGCATACAGCCTCCATGGCTGTGCCCTTCACCCAGCTCTCCTCTCCAGCCACTTGCTGGGAATATCTGCCTGCACACACATTCTCTTTTTTGTTTTGGTTTGGTTTGGTTTTTGGGGGTTTTTTTTGGGTTTTTTTTGTTTTCCTTTACCAAAGAGGAGCCAGGCTGGGCAGATGTCTGTGGAGATGGCAGAAGATGGGCTCTGTCACTTCCCTGCCCTCCTGCAGGTCAGTGTCACAGCAATCATGAGAGCCCTAAACACACCCCCATTCAGTGTCTTTGTCACTGCTTGAGGAATCCTATTGATTTAGATTTGCAGTTTATTCAGGTTCAATACAATTGTGGTATCTTTAATAGGTGAAATGGCTTGCATGAGGCATAAACAGCCAAAACTGAGTTTATAGATCATACCTGAGCAAGAAAAATCTCTCAGGATTTTAAGTTTTTGTTTTTCCCACAGGCAAGGGCAGAAGTTTTTGTTTCTCCTTCAGGCCTTAACAGAAAGTCCTGGAAATGTGAAAAGATTCCCAGCACCTGCTGCTCATTGGAACACCTAGGCTGAGGCTGCTCCTCTGAACTGGCCCATATTGAAACTTTTGAGGTTTCCTCAACCTGCTGCATCTTGAGGGCAATGTGGGCTTCTTCCTTCTTCCAAAAGAAGATGCAGGATGGGACAGGGCAGCCAGGGAGCAATAGCAACTGTGGGAGAAATGTTAGCTTTAAGAAATTGAAGAAAGCACTTAGATCCCTCTTTGGTCATGTTTTGAAAGTGAAATGAAAGAGGCAGCCTCCTGATTTAAATTGTTTAAGAAAAAAAAGAGAAATAGTGAGAAAAGTGCACTGTGTATACAAAAAAAAAAAAAATCTCTAAAATTTGCCTGAGTGTAAGTATGCAAACGAGTTCAGAGTTTTCCAAATATGGACTCTGTGCGAGTCAGAGGGGCATGAGCCAGGTCTCCTGAGTAAACAAAATAAAAATACCAGAGGGAATGTTTTAATAGCTCCTTTTAATTCCCAGTTCAAATAGATTCCTTGCTTCATTGGTTCAAGTGAAGCCGTGTCGGTTTGGTGGCTGCTATGGGTTTGTGGTACTGAATACACCAGGGCCTGATCCCAGGCTCGATTGCTGTGGGTGTACACCAGCACAATTCCCTGGCTCCAGGAGGGTCACAGAGAGCCTGCACACCAGCAGGCCAAAGAACCAGAACCATTATTCCCAACAGGCTGCTTTGGAAAGAAACATTTTAACTGCTGGAAAATCACTGCGCCTCTGACCGCTGCGAAAGCAACAAGATTTAAAGTTTCGCTAAGACCACGCAAATCTTGCATGGTGAACTTTCCCAGAAAAGTACATTAATCTGTCAGCTAAAGGAGCTCCAGAAAGGAATGCTGACAAGGTGTTGAACAGAGATTTGGGATGCCCACATTCAGCTCCTGGCCTGGCTCTGTCGCTGCACCACAGCAGTTCCAGATCTGTCTTTTCCCGGCACTGTGCCTCAGTTGCCACATTCAGACACTGGAGGTGATGTAACAGTGTAAAATGGATGGGGATCTACTAATAGGAGCAAATTTTAGCCCTCTAGAAATCTCTCTGCTGCTGGATCACCAGATGTCTGTGTGCAGGCCAAGGAACTTTGCTGGTCCTCAGTGCAATCTCCTGCCAGTTGGACACATACATTTTACCCACTGTGCAGAGGACTAGTAGCAATAAATTACATTTTCAAAGTCCTTCAGAGGTACTAAGTACTGAAAGTGATCATTCAAATCACCACAAAGAGCCAGAAAGTTGGCCACGTGCAGCTAAAATTCAAGGTACCAATTCTCATTCAAATTACTGCCAATTTTCTTAACTTAAATGAATTTTACCGACCCAAACGTGGCTGAAAAACTATTATCATGAATGGTAAAACCACCTATGGTTTTTAAAACTGATACCTCTCTTTTATCCATGACTGTTTGAGTGACTTTCATTTTCAGTTAAATTACTCCAGACAGCTGTATTTCTACCTGGCTCTATGTCTACTGTTCCATTGTACAGAGAGATATTTAGTTAGTAAACTCAGTGCCATTTCTTTGAGGTTTCTGAAGAAGGATATGTAGAAAAGAAGAAAAATACCCCAGTGCCATGAACTACTGCTCAAAACTCACCAATAATACCTTTGCCAGGACCTATAATTTAAAGAGGAAGGTTAGCTCTAGCGATATGAATTAGATTTTGTCTCCACCCCACTCTAATATCCTTTGCTCCTCAGACACCTTTTTTCCAGGTGGACAGGCAGCTTTGTAATGGGAGCAGGACTCTGGCTGAGATCCGGGTTTTACCTTCAGAGCTGGATGAACGTGATCAATTCATCCCTTTCCTGCACCCATTTGTCCGCTGGCTAATCACCAAGCAATTCTCAGCTAAGAAAATGTCACTGTAAGATGATATACAGGGTGAAATGGAGAGCAGTTCATTCATCAATATAGCTGCAGATGAAGTGGTCAATGATAAGCTTTTTTGGTGGAAAATAAAATTCGGCCATCCAGAAGGCAGCTTTCACCTTGTTTATACCTCCTGAATCGAAACATTTTATGTGCACGGCCAATGAAAGCTGTTTTAGATGCATTTAAGTCTTGTAGAAGGCAGAGCTTCATTTTTTAATGCATCCTGAAAGAGATCTTACACTGAAAATTTTACCTGTGTGTTCATAGTCAAGAGGCTTCTGTGTTATAAAGACAAGGGTAGAAACAGCACATGTAAGACCAGATACCTGGGATCACTTCACAGATAGGATTCAAACTTGGCATTAATCCTTCCAGTCTGGCAGTGCCCTGATCTTGGGGGGATTCAGCACCTTGGTGGCAGTGCTGGGGAGAGCAAGGTGTCTTCAGTGAGATTTGCTCAGCAAACAGCAGATCTAAATCAGCCAGTACAAAAATGTGGCTTTAAGCTTCTGCCATCTCTGCAATGACTCTGGGTGTTGGGGACAAAGTATTGCTGTCTATCCAGGACCAAATGCGAGTTTGGAGGGGGTCAGTTGTGGTTCTCAGCTGGTCAGGTAGGCTCACAGCCAGGCTAAAAATCCCCTGCCTTCAAGATTCTCCTCCTGCCTGAAGTCCTCAGAAAAAAAGCTCCCACATTTGCTGTGGGTACAGATGAGCAAGTAGCTCTGACTTTCTGGGAAGTTTGTTTAGCTTGGGACTGCCAAATTCAGCCCCAAGGTTATTTTGAGAACGGGCCCAAGGTGGGCAAAGTCAGGCAGATAACACGTTCTGAATTCCTTTGGGAAAGCTCAGAAGCCAATCCTTCCTTTAGCAAGGCCTGCTGTTAAATTTTCAAGTGGTTATGGCTTTGCACATTTCTTTACTACATAACAAATCTAATCCAGCAAGAGCCACTGGATCTGCAGAGGACACTGGAAAGAAGGTGAGGGAATGATTTGACCTCAAACCAGGAAAAAAAAATTCAGGGTATTTCTGGCAGGAATGGCAAGGAAAAGATCTCAAGAACCCGAAACTGCTTTTTGCATGGATCACAGTTCACGTTTTCTCTGTTTTCTTTTTCCAATGAGGGGACAAATGGACTTCACCCCACAGTCTGCCTGAAGATTGGATTGTAACAATCACAGTGGAAGCAGAGTGTCATTCCCAGCTGCCAAATGTTGCTGAACAAGCACAAAAGCAAGCTAGGATGGAAGAGTCATGAGGACATGAGTCACTAATTTCTTTCAGTCCTCCTTTCAATTACTTCCTGCCTCTTAACAGGAAAATAGTTACCACAGAATAAATGCAGGAACATCCATGAACAGAGAGAAAGCTTGGAAGACCACAAATATTATTTAAGAAGTATCTGCTGATCTAAAGAAATTACATATTATTTCTTGTATATTTGCTTATAGAACATCATAAAGGAAAATTCTATGTCAGCCTCAGTAAATCCTGCACCACATTCCTTTTTCCAGACCCACCCCACTGGTGCTGACAAGGGAAGAAATGCTTCTTTGCTGTCTTTACCATGAGGAATTCCTCACAGAGCTGGGGATTAAATGTGGCTCTTTCAAACAGATTGCCTTTTCTTCAAGTTGATGTTAGTTAAACAAAGCTATCTTTTCCTATCACAATATTTATGCTTGCTACTGGCTCTTCTCTCTCCAAGTTACTTGTTAGTGAAAGGTGGTGATCAGAAAGGAGGAAAGTCTATGTTTTGAGACTCTTTTATTTATGAAAGAGAATGGAAGAAAGATGAAGTAGCATTAATTCATCTTACAATGTTTTCATAGCAGAAAAAAAGAGTTGGCAAAAAGTGTATTATGTAAGCTCAGTCAGCCAGCTCCCAGGGCTGTACTGCTATTTGCCCTAGGCCAATTATATTTTACACGATCAGCACACCCATTAATTAAATAATTAATTGGTTTCTTTTGGAAACTCTATAAAACGTCATGGACCAGAGACTATTTATCTTGCCTCTGTGATTCCTGCTGAAGAAACATCTGGTTCTTTTTTCTGCAATCAACATGAAACCTGAAGGGGCCCGAATTCAAATGCAATTATATTTTATGTCATTTATGTGCACTACAGGCTGACAAATTTAACTTGTTGGAATATGTGATCCCACCCTCCCTGTCCAATTTATGTCGATTGCATTTTCAGACAGCCATGGAAAGAGCTGTTGCAGCTTGATAAAAGCTGTTGATCCATCAACTCCTATAACTTCTCCCCAGAGTTTACAATAACAAAATAGTTGTTCTAACATAAAAGCTGCCTCTAGACTCTGCTTCCTTTCTACAAGGATTATTGGGAAGGAAAATCCCAGGAAATGCCTCTTTATATGGACCTTGTAGCAGGTCCCAAGCACTCTCAGCCTTCATCTCATTCTGAAAGAGAAACTTGTTTCCTTTAAAACCAGCTTTAACTTTGAAAACAACAGCAGATCCAGGTTTTACTTTCCACTTCTCACAGAAGGCATCTTTTGATACTGAATCTTTGCTATCTCACAGTGGTACCTCTAGTGTTGTCCATAAGCAATAAGGCAGGTCTATTTGAGCACATTAATGTCCTTTTCCTGCTATGGTAGCAGACTGGAAAGTTACCCTGGGTAGGACACCCTGTGGTATCTGTGGTGTCACTGGTAATTCAGCAAATGGGAACATTTCTTGTGAGCTGCCTTTGAATCAAAATCCTTTCACTGAACTGTGCTAGGAAGCTTAAATAACATCAGGACAATGCTCTCGGTAATGTGGATGAAATGTCAGGCTGCTACATGTACTGTCTTTGGGAAGAATAGAAAACCAAATGCACTTAAGTCTTCTGTAAGCATTGTCATGTATGAAAAAAACAACAAGTTTAGCCTTCCCCAGTTCTAACAGTTGATCTGAAAATGCAAAAAGGGTCAATAACAATAAAAAGTGGTTACACATGTTGGGAGAGCTATTGGGATCACTTTGCACTTTTCTCCCAGTCATCAAAAACTAACTTAAAAATTTCATCTGCCTTCAACAATGCTGAGATGTGAAACAATGCAGCCAGGGCTTGCCATCTTGTAAAGGGGATGTCTCTGGGGAGAACTGGGAAAACCAATTTATGAGTGACTTTATGAATCTTACACATCAGTTCCAGGATGGATGATTGCATTTGTTAGTGCAATACCCATTTTTACTTTCTGTTGTGCCATTTTCCCCTTCTAGTACCTTCTGCTGCTTGACTATAGAGGGGTTCCAGTGTTGGGGAAGATGTGGAGGTGGATAATTGCATAAATCAGTTTCTTAGCTTTGGAAAGTATGTAAGGATTTCTTGTCTACCTTTCTTCTCCATGTACATCTACAGATCCCTTATGTTTACTGAGAGATCCCCATGATTTTGCTGCAGCTAACCTTCAGCAATGCAAATTACATGCAGATGAGTGATCTAGCTAGGCCTCAGCTGGAAAAAAAAAAAAGCCTGGCTTGCTTGCTTTACCCCTCTGCCCTTTGTCAGATGCTCTGATGATGCCACTGCTACCGCCTCTTCCCTCCCTCCCAGGATACTCATCATGTCCTTTCCACTCCTGCCAGATCTGTGGTCTGCTCTGGCAGGTCCAGAGCTGAGCCAGACCCAGTGCACCCACCCAGGCCACGGTGACACCCTTGGAGAGGCTGGGATGAGGCAGTTCCCCATTCCCCTGGGCAGCTGTGCCAGGCTGGGCTCCTGCCCCTCGCCCCCGCTGCTGTGTGCTCACACTTCCCTGCTGAGCTGCCTCATCCCTTGGAAAAGCTTTGCCAGGGACTTACTGAAGATGGGACCTGGCCAAGGACCTCGGCCACCTCCGCCTACTTGCAGCTGCAGGGCTATACATCAGCTCCCAGCATCATATAGCTGGATCACAGTGCTCCTTGCACTGAAAGGCAGCTAAAAATACCTTGAATACTTTCCTAATGTTCCTTTTCCACATAAACAACCGCTGTGGGAGGAAGTGGCTTGCACATTTTTGTCTGGTGGGGTGGTTCACGCTAAGAAAACATTGAAGGACGCCTATATGAGACCATACCAACAGATGAACAAATCAACTGCCAAATCTGTGCTGAAAAGAAGAAAACTAGGTAGGCCCTGTACAGCTGCTAAAGTTCTGAAAGGTTCTTGAACTCTACAAATAACTTTTAGGCCATCCTATAACTGGAACACTCTCAGGAGAGGCTCAGAGCAGAGGTAGGAGCTCACACAACCATCACCTCATGAGGGTCTCAGCACCCACGGCTTACATGCATTACCAGGGACTGATGGTGCCTCAGCATCTTGCAAAATCAGGCCCAAAGTACCTCAAGTTGGTGTTCAAAAAGCAGAAATAATTTCTGCAGTTTTTTACTTAAACACCAGTTTCCCAAGTAAGCTTTGTAAGCACAACACAAATGAGGCACCCTTCTTGTACAGAGAATTTGCAACTTACCTAGGCAGGGCACTAAGCCAGCATTCCTACCACCTAAAGAATATTCCTTCTCTCACCCTTCAGGCCATATAGACTACAAAATAATTGCAGCAAACGTTTAAAATAATGCAGGACTTTGTGTTACAGTCAGTAACATTTCCTGTAACCGTTCTGTATCAGCCAGAATTCTTGCTGATGTTAATTCTTAATATAGGCAATCCACCAGATCCTTCATTGAAATCAATGGCCACATGCTTCCAGATTTTAATGGGATGATGTGTCTTTCCAAGGTATATTCAGAGAGGGCGATTTTTTTTCTCTTTTTTTTTTTTTTCTTTCTCATTTAGGACCTCAGCTTTACAGGGTTGAGACAATCCTCATCTATTCTGCTATATTTAGCTCGTCAGGTACAGTCTGGAAGAAAGTCAGGCCTGTTTCACCCTGTCCATTTGCAGGGTAAGCTCTTCCAGAACGGTTTTGCCAGGCAACTTGTCCACATTCCCTGACAGTTGTTCCAAGTGACTAAAAATCTCAGTCATTTGGTGGTTCTTGGGATCCCACTGGAAACAAGCAGCTCCTTTGTTCCTGGTCTCACTGGGCACTTGTGTGCAGCTCAGCTGGCAGCAGTCAGGCAATGTGGTAGAGGCAGGCACACATTCAATTATTTTTAGCACCTCAGGAGGGGTTCTCAGACTAAACTTTTGAACCACAGTGGCAATTTAGGTGGAGAAAGCTCGTCCTAGTCATGCCAGTATTGCACCTTCTCTGCACAGAGAACAAAAATCTCCACAAAATGCAAGGCCATTCCCAATTATAAAAAATGTCTCCTTCCACAGCAGCTTGAACTCTACGGTTCATTTTTATCCCCAAAATCATTCTTGTTGCTAAAAGAATCTTGGTGTATTTATTCTAACATCTATCAAATGCAGAAGAAATCAGAAAGGTCTACTATCCTGTTCTGCAAACCAAGAACTTGGAGATATAGTAAGGCTCTAGACAAACAGTTTTTTCCTGATTCAGATGTGTTTTAACAGCCTATCTTGGGTGCTCTCAAACAGACCAAACCCAGAAGTTACCACTTGTTGTTCACACTTCTTATGGCATTTAAGTTCAGTCACACTATCCAAAACCACTGAAAGCTCTGGAAGCTGAAATTTGCCTATTTCAAGTTAAGAAGTGCTCACAGAAATTAATGAGGGCAGTAATACCAGAAAAGAGAAAGAGCAAACAGGCTAATGATGGCAATCTGTTTCAGTATACAGTTGTTCCCTAAATTAGTATCTGTCCATGGCATAATGGCAGACTTTTGGTAGGATTTAGCTACTTGTATTTTGCCTCATTGCCTCTGTGGATGATAGCTTGTCTATCCACAAAATGTCCTGTTGGCTACCAGTTCTTGCAGTTTAAAGGCAAACAGGTTGACTATGTTTTTCCCAGCAAATCTGCTCCATATTTGAAAGTCTCCTTTAGACTTTCCTGGGACTCCAAGTTTTCACAGCAACAAACAGCCAAGCCTTCTATGAGATCGAGTCCTGAAGGAGAGCTCTTCACCCTGCAGATGGGGGTTTGAATTTGGATGGTATTTTGGAGCATTCCTCTTGGATTAAGCTTTCTCAAGCAGTCCTCAGAAAAGCTGAGAACTCTTGACTTTTCCCCAAATACCCCACACCTCAGTGATAAGGGGTATCCACCAAGGCTTTAGTAAGTTCAGATTTATTTCTCTCCTCTGGGAAAGTTTGAACCCACATCTTCCACTGTGAATTCTCTAACCAGAGGATGATGTTGTATACACAAGGAGGGCTGGTGCAAACTTCTCTTGAAGCACTTCCAGAGTGCTTGGACTAATGAAGCCTTCATTGGGCCAAAGAGAATACAAGTGAGAGAACAAGCATGACTCCATTGCCTGGTGATTAGGGCTTTCCCAAAGGGAGGAGACCTAAGTTTAGTTCCTGCCCTAATGGCTGTTTAATGTTCTATCATTAGATTATATCATATTATATCAATACTCTTTGTATTACATACACACACATGTATTCAAATGAAATGGAAAACAGTCCTTTAATGGGGACTGAGGCAGATTTCTTCCCCTAACATCCTTCTCACAGGGTGCCATAATTACTGGCCTATGAAGTCATACTGATTCTTTCACTTTCTCTGCACAATTAGCATTTAATTATTGCAGCCCACATGAAACATTTTTGACAGGAAGACTTAAAGTTCAGCTGTAACCTGGTGGTGAGAGTTCCACGGGTCGAGTGCCTCCAGGTCAAGGCGTTTTGGCTCCTCAGCAGTGCCTGCTGCTCCATGAGCTGACCTTGGCAGTTCCATCCTCAAACACCTCCTCTCCTCCCATGCTGTGTAGACGGCACCCCACAGGCCATCAGGGAACCTAACACAGAATTACAGATGCCATTATATTGAATAAGTGCTGGGTGTTATGCTGCCTGACACCTTCTCTGCATCCAATTCAAAGCTACCTGCTAAAAGCCAGCCTATTAAGCCAAGCAGAGTCCTAAATTCTGGCCCAGGCTTCCTTCTTTTTCTTTGATTTCCCAATATAAGCAGATCTGTGCCTAGCTAATAAGCAGATGGGCGAGTTCAGAGGAAAACTGAAGTGATAATGTTGCTAGGAGTTTCAAAAATTATTTCATAGTGGTTGCAGTATTTTAGGGAGGGGTATTTGTAATCATGCAGCTTATGATTCATGATTGATGTTATGAGGTTGTCAGGCTGAAAACTGTCCAGTCTTTGCCCTAGCATGGACATTTAGAGATGGGTAAGCCAGGAACTACTGGGTATCAATAGGGAGCGGCCTTTGGATGGTGGATAGGTGCTAAAAGCAGAACAAAGATATCAAGTAGCGAGTGTGGCTTTAAAATAAATGCTTCACAGGACAAAGGCCATGGACATAAAAGTTAACAGAATAAAGCCAGACCTTCAAGTCAAGAATGCAAGACTAAAGGCAAGGTGCTTCCATCAGTGAATAAGGCACTGCCACAGAAAATGAAAGCACACCAGCAGTGTTAACTTCAGCTTACAGAATATGCTGCTGTGTTACAGGAGAGAGGTGGTGAAGGGTGTATTTCTTGAGCTACTGAAAACAGAGTTAAGTGATGCACATGACTGCTCTGCAAAATCTGCAGGTTTTGCTTCCTTACTCCTACTTTGTTTTGGTTCAAGGAGTCTACCACAGCAGGTTCACGCCTTTTGGAGGTTCTTGGAAGAAAAGCAGTGGAGTATGCTTCTGTATGAGGATCTAGCCCAGAGAACCAAGGCCAGAAGCAGGGACTGAATATTGGTCACTCTCTGAAAGCTTAAAGCCTTTGTGGGTCTGGCCACCAGGACTCTTCAAACAGGAAATAAAACTTCCTTTAAAAACTGTGAAAATGAGATCTTGAATGAACTGGAAGTAGGGCATGGGCTACTTGTGCTTCCCTCGGCTTTGATGCACACATTTTTCTATTTTTTGTCTTGGCTTCGTGAGAGCTATGAGTCAGCCCTGCTATGAATATAGTCTAACAAAGAGGTGGCTGTGTTTTATTAGGGGGGGAAACATATGTCTTCCTACATCACTCATGGTTCATGTTAACAAAACTGCCTAATGCCAATAAAAATCTATACATAGACAGACACGTATATATATGGAGACATCTTTGAAAAAAAAGATGAAAAAAAGAGGAAAATTTTATGTAAAACTTCAACTTAACAAATCCACTGCAAAAAGATCTCCATCCATTGCTCATCATGGACTGCTGCATCCTGCTTATCTTCCAAAATGTAAAAAAGATCTTAAAATATCAAACTATCTCCATGCTTAGAGGATAACACTCTTTTTCACTCAAGCAAATGTTGATTATAGAACATTTTTTGTTACATATTGGCCGAGTTAGACTCGGTGATGCTGCCCCGATGCCTGTAAATCAAAGGAGAGATGAGCAGGGCTCTGCTGCTCTGACACCTCATCTCTGTCACATTTTCACCTGCTCATTGTGTGAACACCAGCTGGGTGCTGCCGAGCAGCTGGGCTCAAGCTCAGTGCTAATCTGAGCCCAGCACAGATCCTGCCTCCTTTCAGCAGGGTTTGGTCTCCTGTCTTTGGGTCACCCCTCCAGTCCTGATCCTGCACTCAGGCCATGCTGCAGGGATTGCAGTTCTGGGCTGAGCATGGATTGTCCTTGGATCTGCATCCCTCCATACACTTTATTTCAATACTATGGGAAAGATATATTTTAGTAAGGGTATCATGAACCAAACTCTTCTCTGCTTTGAAAACTACTTTTAAATCTCATACACTAAGAAGATATTCACTTTCATCTCATCGATCCATTCATAAACTAAAATTCTAGAATTAGAATGTAGCACCTATATAAAATAGCTTTTTAATTGGGTAGAATCCAGACCTAACCTAAACTCACTGTAGCCAGGAGCCTGCCTTTCTTAGTGAGTGCACCTGGATGAATCTTGAGAGAAATTTTACTAGCGCCTTCCCTCCTTACCTCTCAGACACCTGTGCAGGCACACACATATACCCCCCACTTAATTTTTTTTAAAAAGCAGATTTGATGTTGCTTCAGGCTACAGGATTCACAGCCCCAAAACCCTAAGAAATGGGAGTCTGACATTCTGCCCCCTGATCAACCTATGGATTTTTTATTAATATTATATAAAAATTTTCCAGACTCTCAGCCATAATAATTTTATGTGCATTTTGTTTAGGGATTTACTGTGTTTATCTCATGAGGCTGATAAACCCTGTTTTCAAGAGCCTTCCTATTGTCTTCTTTCATCTCACTCATCTGAGAGTCAGGACTGACATAGGGCAACATCTCACAACCCCTCCTCCTACACTGTGACCATGTATGAACAGTCTTTAATTTCTTCATGCAGAAAGGAAAAAAAAAACTTGTCTGAAGCACAGAAACATCTATCTACCAGAATTCAAATCAAGAACAAAGCTCATTTATTTTAGGTTTTACCACCAGCAGCAGCAAGCATCTACCATGTTTCCTGTCATGATGACCTTTATCTTTGAGTAAGAGAGCAGCAAAACAAGAAAAGAACAAATACAAAGTTCCCAGAGGAGAGCACAGCGTGTCCTGCCTCTACAACACATTACAGGACAAGCAAGGATTAAAAGCCTTAAAGAAAGACATCACAAAGGCAGATACCAGGGCAAGAGCAGACAAAGCTAAAGGAAGAAAATATAATCATTCAACCTACCACATCCTCTGAAACACCAGTTTCCTTGTTCAACAGCAGTTTTGGGATTTCCAGGGAGTTTAATGCCAATGTTTGTGGTAAACATCAACCTGGGCACGGTTTAGTACCAGTAGAGGATTTGTTGTTCCAGTGATTGTTGCTGTTATTTAGAAAAACAAACATAGAAGAGATAAAACAGGTCCTGGGTCTGCACTGTCACTGAAACTGAAGACCACTGCTGAAGGGAGGGAAATAAAGGAAAGCACAGAGCCACAAAAAGCCACAAAACTGTAACAATAATCCCAAAGACACTGGCAACAATAGGAGAAGCAGACAGGCGGAAAAGTCTTAGAAATAAATTAATCTCAAATTCAGAATCTGCCTCTTCTATTAATTTTTGGTGGTGCTTTTTTACTGGTAGCTTTCTTTCCAGCAGAGAGGGCTCCACATTAGGCCTGACATTCAGAGAATTGTTTTAATATTGTTCTCTAAAACAGAGAGATGCACTTCAGTAACAAAAAGCTGTCATTATCTCAGTTAGGAGACAACATATGACTCCCTTTTGACAAAAGAAAGAGAGGCATGTCCTGCTGTGGTTAATTCTTCTTTAGTCACCAATAGCACAAAGCTTTGTGTGCAATGATACACATGATATACAGAAACTCTCTACAAGAGCACCTAATCCCACATCAGGTTACCCATTTTCATGATTAAAGCTCAAGTTCCAGCACTCCTCCATGAAAGCTCTTTCCACCCCAAGCTTGGAAAAAGTCATGCTGAAGTTGTCACCAAATACTCCTCTCAGGCCTGTGTAAACTCACTGAAATCTACTGTACTTGTACCATAACCTGACTTCATTTATCCTCTGAAATAATTAACACAATCCTTTTACTGCTGGGGGTGAGAGGGGCATGTGCAAAACAAGGTTCCCAAGTAATCTGGTTTCCAAGAGTACCATCTTGAAATCAGTCTTTGCCACAATCTCTTCAGAAAAGAGAAAAAAATCAGCTACATTTTTAGGTATCAAATTCTGAATTTCAAACACACTAAATTCAGGGTGCCTTTATTCTGGACCTTGAGCCAGTGAAATGCTGAATTCAACCATCAATTATCACACTGCACCCTCTTGGTCTTATGGAGGTATTTAACTGAGCTGCATGTGCAGAATATCTTAAATGTGCACGACTGGGGAATTTCAAATTTTCTTACATTTTGCAGATAGCTCCAGATGCAGCCAGTCTCTAAGTTTAGATAGAACAGGTTCCTATGGAAAACTTGAAAGCAATAGATTTACATTCAGCTGTAGGGAAAAAAAAACCCCTGTACTGTGATAGAGTTCATTTTTCACACCTACTCAATGTCAACACCTGTTTAGCTGTAGATTTTTGAAAAAGCAATGACTTACTCTAACATGGCCTTTATTTCTACGTACATAATTTATTACAATTTCATTTCATATTATTCAACATAAGCTATTTCTAGTATATATCTATAATGCATTGTGGGTAGAAAGAGAATCTCTGATGAACACACAGCAGTGAGTTCTAGAGAGGCAGATAATTTCCTTCACTTAATAATAGTTTTCTTTCCTCTTGGCTGCAGACTTTCATAACGAGCACCATGCCAAACATTCGAAGATTGGATTATGGCCTGTCGTACTTGATTATTTTTGTCAGCATGCTGACCCAGGGTGCCCTTTTCTTGTGCTGTTCCTTCTGTTTCCATTTTTCATGTCATCCAGCTTTTCATCTTGTCAATCAGCTTTTGACTTCCTGATTAAAGTGTCTGTCACACGAGCAGCCTGGTCTCCAGTCAGTTGTTTAATTTGTTCCTCATGGCATCCAATTGAGTTATTCATCTGGCCCAGCTGTTCCCAAGTGCTTCCAGCATCACTTATTCATGTGTTTGGGTTTAACCTCTATATCTATGTACAACAGTGTGAATTGTTCCATTCATTCTGTTGACTGTGGATTGCTTTGCCTCTGCCTAATGCCTTGACATTGCTAGGAAGGCTGCTACTGTATTCTGTGGCTTAACCAGCTGAGAGAAAAGCACTGTTTCACCCTGGTGTTATGGTAACAAGTACAACTAAACACACTCAAGTATTAGAGGAGGCCCCATCTTTAACAATTAGGAACACGTAATGGAAAACTCTGCTCTCAGGGATCTGAATCCACCCAAAAAATAATGTTGATGACACTTGGCAGGAGGAGAGAAACGTTACTTTGCCAGGAATTTTTAGCATTCACTCGAAATCAGTTCGCTTCATTATCATGAGGGCTGTGTGCTCAGTGCCAAGTCTAGGCCTGGTATAACCCAGCCATAACTCCCAGTGACTTATGTGGGAGTTGCACAAGCTCACAGCAGGGCTAAATTTGGTGATCTGACTGAAGTTGTACAGGCATCCTGTTGGAACAATGGAATTTAAATCAATTCAGTGTCATCGCAGTAAAATGCTTAAACCTTGTTGTGTTGCTTTAATTGCTGCTTTTCAGCGAGAATTAGGCAGGAGGGATTAGCATTAAATTCTGACTCCAATCCATGATTTTCTTTCCTTCTGGAATAATAACTGTTATGCCTCAGTTTCCCTGCAGGATATAACAATGCACACATTATATTGGGATGAAGAAATAATTGTTTATTAAATAAGCTGAAGATGAAAAATGCTGAGTGTCGTTATCTATGATTACTAGAAGCTAATCTAACTGAGAAGAATGCTGAAATGGTTTTGAATTCTGTATGACAGGGGAGGAAGACATTGTCTGTTAACAAACTTCCACATTTTTATTGAAGTCAAGTGAAGTCCACGCCATAGGGCACATGTTGATCATTTTAGGGTTTGGGAAGAATGCCTCCTTCTCAATTCCTCTATTGTTTAATCCTTTTGCTCTGTCTTCTACTGCATTAAGAAGTATTGCCATCTGCTACTGGCAGGATGACTCAATTACCCTTCTCATAAAAGAAATCCTCTGCTTTAGTGTAAATTTATATCGCATTTACATAAGATTTATCTGATAAAAGTATAGAGCAAAAAAATTTCATCTCGGGCTGGGTAGATTTTCAGCAGATTGCAGCCTTTTTTCCCCATTGTGCTGACACCAGTTTCTCCACAGACACACACCAGGATTCAAAGTGCTGAGTCCATAGCGCTGTGAGTTTTTAGCAGAGTTTTATATACACCAGAAGAATTTTATTAAACCAACATTAACTCAGTCAGGTCCCTGCTGGATGCCTGTCCGCATCATAAGAGCTGCCAGCTTGACTGGCACTCACTGGCACCCTTGTAGGAATTCTCAGTGGGGAAGCCAAGCCCTGAATGGATCTGGGTCCTGAAGGGCCCTTTCATCCCTACAGGTGGTCCTGGAGCTCAGGGGTGAGGTACTGTCTTGGAGCAGCCCTATACCTGTGCTGGGGCTAAACAAATTACTTCAGCTTTCACCACCTTCAGACCAAAACTTTTCAAGTCTTACTTTTTCCTTTTCTTATTCTCTCTCCCCTTTTTTTTTTTTTTTCTTGGATAAACAACCTAAAGTTTTGTTTGCTTGTTAAGAAAACTTTCCAGTTGTAATTTTGCATTTATTTGGAAAACAAAGGTGTACAGAGGATCAAAAAATATCTCCAGCAACATTTGGAGCTTGAAACCACGATGCATCTAAAAGATTCCTGCTTTCCTCTTACCTTCTCACTGACCCTCTAGAGACTTTTTGACAGACTGCAATCTGGCTTTAATAGTGCTAAATGGCTTACATTCTACTATGGATTTGTTTGAGAAGGACTGGTCCTGAAAAGCACTGCTGTGAAATGCATGTTATTTGGAAATAATTTGTATGTGCAATGCATTTGATTTGGTATGAGTTTATATGTTCTAACTTGGTAATATTTTAGGACAGGTTAAAAAACACAACAGAACAGGGTGAATATGTGTACTCGGCCTGATAAGTTTGCACTTTCTGTCAGTGTGTGAGCCTTTCCTGTGTGGAAAAGTAGAAAAAGAAAGAGACAGTAATGAAAAATAAGCTGCATCCCTTGGTCACATGCAATGGATCCATCCACAGTAGGCTGTGCAGTTATTACTGCTGGCCTTGCTCAGAAACTTTGCCCTAAGTCCTGAATTTAGTTGTCTTGTACATTTTCCATGTAGCTCGACTCCTTCTTGGTTAGTTAAGAAAATAATTGCAGGATGTCTCAAACCTGCCCTTCCCCCAGCATCTTGTATCATAAAATAACTCCAGGCGCAATATGTTATGCAAGTCTGTGATCATCCCTCTAATTTCTTATAAAAGATATGACCTCGTTATCAATGAAGATATTTTTAAAGCACTGATCATCTGAGTTAAAACCTCACGGAGAGAAATGCAAAATGCATTCTTATCTCTCTTAAAGCCCAGCTCCACACTGGTTGCACTCAATTCAAATTCCATGTGGTTTTCTCTGCAACCAGAGCCAGCTACACTACTTGTGGAGATGCACAAAATACAAGCTGAAATTTTGTGGTGCAGCAAAATTCTTGAGAGGTTATGCTACAATATTTGAGGTGTACTGACTTTACTAACACCTGAGAATGAAATTCGTCTGCCAGGCACATCTTTTTCAGGCTAATTTTGAAAATCTGAACAGTATAAACTATAAATCAGGGCGAGGTATTCAACTGCATTTCAGGATCATAACTTGAGCAGGTTATGAAGGAGAATGCAGTTGTCAGATCGTGACACCTTTTGGTTTGTGTATTATCCACTGTATTTCTGATCAGTCAGGAAGTCACTTTATTCCCAATGCTCAATATGGACTGCAATAGGAGTATAATCAATATTCCTCCACAGACATTTTACATTTATTCTCTTTCTTTTTCCTTTCCTTCTTTTTTTTCCCTGTTGTTGTCTTCAGCCTGAAAGAAAGGTTTCTTCAGGTAAAGGTAAAGCTATATGTAGATATTTTGCTCTTTATGCACCTAACAAGAGAGCGTCTATGCTCTAAGAAGACAGAAGATCTGCAGCCCCCTCGTTCCTTTTCCCTTTGATGTTTTCAAGAAGTGACTGAAATATCAATATGTTTACTGAACACAGAGGAAAAAGTACTTCGCCCAGGGTGAAGTAACTGGTTTTAGGATGGCTTACAAGAACCTCCTCTATGGAAGAGGACGAGCTTCAGGGCACATATAAATATGCAATATATACATGTAGTCATCCTCCCAGCCAGAAGAAATGCTTGTGTTTAACAAGCACATTTCATATGCAACCTGGTTTAGCTTCTGCTGCACTAACAACTCCTGCAATTAAGCTATGCTGGTAGCCAATTAACTCACTATTTTATTTCATATTGAAGGAGCAAACATAGGCAGGTATTTAACCCCTTTTGTACCCTTGGGCCATCAGCATGCCTAACATGAGGGAGACTGTAATTGTAAATCCTCACAGATACAGCTTTTCTTCTGTCATATTAGGAGGTGACAAAATGAAGCAGCATGATTGAATATTGAAAAGGCTGGGAAACTTTATGGGTATCGCTACTACTAATAGCTACCTTATGTTTAAGTGAAATCTTTGCATGGGAGGATCTAAAAACTTCCCAATATGCATATAAGGATCATTTCACTTATCACTGAACTTCTCTGAGGCAGCCCTAGTGCGTGAAAGGAAAACTCCATCAGACACATAGCCAGCCCAGCATATATATAGATATATAAATAAAATATTTATATTATGAATTTACTTCCATCTTCAGTATATTCAGTTTCAACACATCATCCCATACCTACCTCTACTAAATGCTGGACTAGGTGATGATATTTTCATGCATTCTCATTTCCATTTAAAATCCTACTAGAAAATTATGAAATATCCTTTTTTTTACGTGTGTGAATAGAGCCTTTAATGCTTGAGGTTAAATGAATGGTGTAGTTTTTGGCTAGGTGTCAAAGACTTAACAGAACTTGTACTATAGTCTTCTCACAGGAAAAAACAAATAGTTTTACACTGAGGTATTTGGAAACAGGTGTGATGAACAATTACAGAATGTTACAGCTCTTGGAGGCAGCCCTCCAAGAAATTAGGTCTGAAAATGTATGGCAACACTATCACATTGATAAAATTTCTGCTGCCAAACCCCACCGGACAGGAGAAAACCTGAGCAGAGCACAAGGAGAAGATGTGATCACCATTATGTCAGGGCATGAAGCAGCCAGTGTTGCTGCCAACAGGTCTGGAAGGAAAACAATAGAAAAGTTTCATTTGGGGTGTGGTTTGGAACAAGAGATCAGCACTGACCGCTCCCCCTCCCAGAGCCACCAGCCAGGCTGGAGCAGCAAAACGCCCTCCTGGGTGCTCAGCACATTCAGCAAAGGACTTGATGCAGCCACCACTGCTTATCTAGGATGTAGCTACACACCTCCACAAAATGAGCAGCAACTGTTTTTGCTGATTCTCCTCTTCCCTAAAGCACCCCATCCACATTCCCGTTTTACTGTATCTCCATCTCCTTTCTGTTCGCTGCTGAAAATCCACTCCTTCTTGGTTATGATCTAAGACAGAAAAACTCTTCCACAGAAGCTGCAAAGCCAAGATTTCACTTCCACCTCCTGATTTCTAAAAAATATCCAGAAACAACAGCAAGCTTTTCAAAGTTGTTATAAGTGGACAAAAAAGGAGTCCAGCCTTCAAACCACCCCCTGAAATACACTCCTGCTTTTACAAAAATTATTTGTGTCCCCAGGAACATCTGCATAACAAATCTTTACCGGGATCTCTTAACTTCCTTTGCACTTTTGCACCTTGAGAAATATATTGTCAGAAACTAATTGGTCTTGTTCATCAGTTCTGATTTATCTGTTGCCTCTAGACAAGGTGATCCCACCTCTTCACCCCAAAAATCCACCATTTTACATGTGCAGTGCTTCCATGTGGCGTAGAGGGGAATTCCTCCCTGGCTCTCTCCACATTCAGGTTATGGCCCTATCATTATTTTAGTATCTGTAGCTACACATTTTATTACTGGTCACAAAATTATTCCTCTCCATTTTCAAATTCAGCCACTCTGTTTGACTCCGTGCCCTCCCATGGCAGCGGATCCCAGAGACAATTCTCCGCCTTTGCCAAGGCTGCAATGGAATGTTTAATGTTGAAGGATGAAAACACATTATCAGATCTTTGATGCTTAAAGAGAGGGGAGAGACCTCAAGACCTTTCTGCATATTATACAGTGTAACACATTTGTATGCTCTCAGCAGAGCTGGCATGTCTTATTCAAGGTCAGCTCTGCTCCACAATCTGGTCAAGTAACCTTCCTCCCCAGGTTTTTGTATTTTAGTTGCAAACCCAAGTTGCTAAAATGGGAAGCTGGGCTGAAGCAAATGAGCAAATAGAAACAAACACTAATACTTTGTCCTGCTGCTGTTTCTCTGAAAAGATAAATTTAATAGCACCCCACATGCATGGACCAGAAAGAGTGGGGGGAAAGGTGGGTCAATGCCCTCCCTCAGCCCCGGAGCTCAGGAATGCACACACACACTCACATAGGATGGGAAGTAATTTTACTTTACAATCTAAGACTGCATCTATGACTGGCACTTGAAACACCTAAGAGACAGAAAAATAAACATTTCAGGAGTATCCATGATCCTCTTTGGGCTTGTCAAGGGAAAGGATGTTCCCACCCAAGACTGGTGAGATTTCTTGATCTTATTATGGTTTCTAATGAGGCAGAGTCTTCCTAATCATTACTTTATATTGTGGATTCTGATCAGATGGTGTTGAAAGAAAAGTATCTTTTTCTTGAGAAGACTATCCTTTATTTCTAAAAGAAACCAAAACATAAGACATTGTCACTGTGTTTTGTGCTAACCAAATGGGTTTAGACATTATTTCTTTAAAAAGAAATTTTAGCTCTCAATCAAATGATAGCCACCTACTGTGTCTGGTGATTCCTCTTTTTGGATCTGCCATTCCAGCCAACCTCACATTCAGCTGGAAAAGTGCACACCAGGTTTAGATTGGCCATTGATTTTGTTGGTAGTGATCACAGAATATTCTGAGCTGGAAGGGACCCACAAGGATCATCAATGCCTAAATCCTGGCCTGGGACAGGACATCATGACAAGAATCATACCAAGTGATTAATTACGTGATGAATTATTAATTTCTTTTGTGTTATTGGAGAGATGGACAGCAAAAATGGAAACTCAATACCAACCCTAATGATCAAACATAACCACCCCATTATATTACTGCATTCCATATGTATAATATGTATACACACACAAATATACACTCACACACAAGTTCTGTTGCACCAGTTCCTTAGCAATCCTTGTTGTATGTAAATGTAAGTCATCATAATCCCCATACAAAATTAATTACAGTCAGAAATTCCCACATTCGTATTTTCAGAGGGTTACCAGATAGGATTTTAATTTGGCTCTACTGTCTTTTCAAAATAATAGCTCTTTCCCTAACATTTACGAGGCCTCTAAGATTAATTGCATTCATCTTTATCAAGTGTTGAAACTGGCTGATATATTTAAATGAGCTAAAATTAAAAGGTTTGAGGCAACTGAAGTCTCTTCAATAAACTGAAGAAAATTTTCCAAAAGACTATGGAAGCAATGTTGACCAAATCTGTAAAGAAGAAAGATTTTAAACTAATGAGTTGCCAAGTGGATCCTTTTCTTAATTATTCTTCCTTCCAAAGAATTAGTGAGTGAAAGGCTTAAAGAAGACGAAGTGAAATTTGAATGTTACCCACAGTCTATAAATAAGACTTAAATTAGTCTTTCATTTGGCCTGTGACAATTCTATTATATATCCTGCCATATTCTAATGTCTTTATCTCACCTTTCTGTGGCTCTCCACTCCCAAGAGACGTGATTTGGATTACAGGAGGAGACCTGGAATGTGTTTGAGCCTATTAAAAAAGATGAAGTACATTGGTACTCTTCTCCACTTGATTTTTTTGGGGGGGTGAGGTTTTTGGGGTTTTGGTTTGGTTTGGTTGGTTGGTTGGTTTTGGATTTGTTTGGGTTTTTTAAATTATTGTTCTTAGCTTTCATGATTAAATGTTGTAAGTATTTTAAGGTTTACCCTTGGAAATGGTAGTCAGGGATGGTGGGTTCATCTCTGAGCTCTGTCACAGCCTCAGGGGGCAGAAGCAAGGAACCAGAGAGGAGGTGGCTGTTCTCCCTGGGGCATAATCCCTCTGAAATAGGCACCACCAAGCTGTGGTTTGTGGACCCCTGAGGCTCAGAGAAATACAAATATAATGTCAGGTTGTACCAAGAGCAGCACCACCACTAGAAAATTGCTGGAGGACTCTGATCAGAGACAGACTGTCATGTAGGTCAGTGAAAAACATTTGTCCAGCAAAAGAAAATATCCTCTTGTGGAATGGCCTTCTATGCCTGAACACAACTTCAATTTTTTTTCTGCATCTGAATTCCCAGCCAGAAAAGAGATGGAGGAGTGGGAATGCTGGGAATGTCTCCCACTTTGTCTTCTCTATTTATTTTATAAACCAATAAGCTTGCAGATTCTTTCTACAGTTTCTTCTGTCTCTGCAGGCAATGTTGGTCTTTTATCTGCTGTTATGAGGAGCATTGAAACAGTGATCACTGGTGAGATCCTTCTCCCTTCAGGACTCAGCTCTCCAAAGAATAATCCATGGATTTGAGTAGGGAGAGCAGCTCTGGCCCACACCATGTGTGGGAACTCTGGGCTCAGGTTGTGACGAGATGCAACAATTTAAAATAAATGCAAAACTTTGAGACACTCAGAGCCCCTTTCCTCATTGTCCCAGGCTTCTGAGTGAATCTAGGACTGGAACACAGCTGGGCCTAAAGGGCCAAGATTTACAGGTCTTTGTCAACCCATTTGTTAGAGGCCAGGAACTAACATTTGCTTTATCTCAGAGCTCAATATTGTTATTTTCTACCCCACAGTGTGGTGGACAGATGTGCCCAGGAAATTCATCTGGTGCCATAGAACCAAGTGATGTAAAAAATTAGCTTTCATTTAGCTTTCTGTGACAAATTCACACACGAGCTGAGTTTCTCTAATGGCTGGGATGAGGAGGTACAAGTTACGGCAGCTCTAGGCAGATTCTTATTTTGACAGAAGCAATGACTCACAGTGCGACCATGGACAAATCGTTCAATTTTCTTATGCTTTAGTCAACAAAACTATAAAATTATTAAAAGATAAAAAAAAAAAAAGGAAAAACACAAAGTCCCCAGATTTTACTGAAAAACAAATCCTCCTCTGAGCTCAGCTGGTGAATAAATGACAAAAACAACAAGATGAAATATGGGTGTAACCCACAGCTTTGCCAAATATACCACAAAAATATGGAGAGGTAGAGTGAAGGAAAAGACAGGGGAAAAAAAGAACAGCAGGCACACTGAAATGCCCCAAAGCACATGAAATCATATGAACAGAAACAAGTCCAACAAAAGAGAGTATGGATGCCCACAGGGTGGTGAGTAGGAGGATGCATTCCAAAGAAAAACAGCAATCAAATGATCTAATGCTCTTTTCATCACAAAGCAGCCTTTAAAACCAGATAGTGGTTGCCTCATCCTTTCATGGGGTGCAGTGTGACAACTATTTAAATGTGTCTGGAAACAATGCCATCCAGGCTTTATCTCAGTTAATGTGTAGGGGTTTGTCCAACAGGAGAAACATGGGTGCCTAGAAGCCACCAGTGCCAATCAGCGATGGTGAGGGCATTAAATAGGGATTTAAATCTGTTCTGTGACACCTTCTTTGCCAGGGCCACGTGGAGAAACCAGGGGAGCTTCAGCAGCACTCACACTGAGCAGGCCCTTGGAAAGAAAGCAGGAGGAGGATGCCTCAGTTCTGGCTGCAGCAGCTGTAATGGAGAGAGAACATGAAACAAGCAGGAAAACAATGAACAGCGGAAAAGTCAAAGTTAGGCCTGCAGCGGGAGAGAGGCTACAAAGGTATCTTCAAAGGGTTTTTCTGGGGGATAAAAAAAAAGAGCAGGCAACATACATATTAATGAATCAGAAACAATATTGAAAAACAACCTATTATCCTTACTCAGATCAAAAGAACATGAAGATTAACACCTCAGACATCAGACCCCTGCAAGAGGAGAGTGGGTTTAGCAGCAAGCCTGCTTCTCCCATCTTCCTTTGTTTTTGTGACTAGGACCAGGCAAAGAGGGGACAGGTTTGTTTTGAGGAGCATGTGAGACTACAGCTGCCTAGCAGAAGGATAAAAAAAAAAAAAAAAAGGCATTAAAACTGAGAAAAGACTCAGTAAAATCTGGATGAGTATGGGAAGAAAGTGAAAATGAAAATTATATGGGCTCCAGTGCCTTTCCTTGCTGGAGGGGAGTGCTGGAGAACTCGGGGAAAGATGTGGAATTATTTGCACACTCCTCACTAAACTGCCAAAGGGCTTCCTGGTGGCTGCCAATCTCCTCTCCCATCTTCCCACCACAGAGCCTCCTTCTCCTACAAGCCTGTGAGGCTGCCAGGCCTTGCAAGAGAAAGAGAGGCCCACAGTGCTCGTTCCTACAAAGGCATTTTTGCCTGAAAATCAGAGCCATCCTCTGCTGGGGATTGTATCCGTTTTCAGTGGGAATGGCTCTATGATCTGACAAGTCTTTTCCATATTTAATTTCTTGGATAGATAAAACAACAATCTGACCAAATTAGATTTCCTCTTAGCAATTTTCCACAACACAAACTATTATTTATGGACTCCTACCTGGTGCATGAAACTACTCCTGCACAGTCAGGCCATTTTTGCTAATGAAACAAGAGCTACTCTAGAAAGGGTTACCGTGAAGGAAATGTACCTTTGTGATGGCAACAGAGACATATTCATTCTCTGCCACAGACTTCATAACAAAAATCTTTCTTTCTAGACACCTGTCATTTGCTAGCAGCTCACATTTGCTCAGAGCATTGAACTTCACATCTCCTTTCTCATTTTCTGCACTTGTTTTCATACATGCATTGATTAAGAAATAGGGTCAAAATACAAAGTTAGAATTGAGCACAGTTTTCATCACAACCATGATGCTTCAGAAATTATACAATCTGAAAACAAACTTAGGTTTGCCAGAAACGAGGCTGAACAAAATTTCCACCTTCCTGAGCCCAACAGAAGTTTTGCTGCTGATGGTAAATATTTTCCACTCTACTTTATATGCAGGATTCTTCAGGTAAGAGGTACTTGTCTTGTTTTTGCTACTGCCACTTTCACCATTCCAGACATTTAAAAGATTGCCCAGACTTTTCCCAGCTTTGATAGGAAGAGAGTCACTGGCCACAAGGTGGAACACAGAAAATTTCAGACAGATTTGAGGAAGAACTTTTCCAAGATGAAAACGAACACTGGAGGTCCCTTCCACTCCAAACTGTTGTGTGGATCTGCAGGCAGGAAGTTTGGTAACTTCCCACATAACTGCACTATGTGGATTCCATCTCTGCCCTTACTAGTCTTCAGACATTTTTGAAAACAGTTTTAAATACTAAGAATAAAGCCAGAGCTGATGAATAAAATCAGAATCACTTGCAGAAAGATGCAGACTTTGGTCCAAAATGCTGTTTTGCACAGTAGAAATGCTGCTGTGCTGAAAGATTCATCATTTGAGTAGACCCTCACGTATTTTACCAAAACTTTGCAAAACTTCGCATGGTTGGTGTGAAACCCACTCCAAACTTTTCTTTTTGCACAACAATAAGGTCACAGAAAGCTTTGGTTTACCATCAAGAAAGTGGAGGACAAAGTTCTGGGTTGACCTCTACGTTCTTCAACATAAGAAATCAAATTTCATAGACAGTGGGGAGGAACAGGACCTTTTCCTGTGCTCTTCTGTCTTGCAAAGCTCCTTCCTCTTCAGACTGAGTGGGAAATTTTTGCATGAACAGACTGATGCCTGACATTTCTAATGATTGTTGGTTAGGCCAGATTTGAAATACCAAAGCCTTTTTTGTAGTATTTTTGTATCTCTGTTTCAAATTCTCCCCCTCTCCAGATTTTCTTACCTTCTTTTTCCATATATTCACCCTCTCTGCCTCACTTCTAAGAAGGTAAGAAAGGAAGATGTAGAAACTTGCATTACTGTGTAGGTGGGAGGAATTAGCAAACAGTTTTTAAAATTTCCATTCCTGCTGCAATCGGGACTCTTCTAGTTTTATACACAAAACCAGCAGAACCCATTTTCCACTCTTTCCTATACCAGTCAGTAGGTTTCAGATGCCTCGTGAAAGCCACTCAAACCACAGAAGTTTTCATGAATTAACCAATCAAAAATTACTATTTATTCAATTATGTTCCATGCCAAGCAAAAAATATACAGAAAGTGGTTAAGTGTATGATGGAAAATAATGAAAAAAGGTTTAAGCAGATGAGTCACAACAGATCATTGTTTCCTAAAGTCTGAGACACATCCCCTTGTGGGGCATGAAGAGCTAACAGTGGGTCACAGAAGATGAATACTTTACACTGGGTGTGTATTTAACAATGTGGTCATTTAGCAGGAGAAGAATTTTTTTTTTTTTTCTTAATGCAGCAAGGCTTGGTTTTCAAAAGTTTGGGAAACAACGTGGAACATCATGGTCTGAGGCAGCATGTTTCTACCAGCCCATGGTACAGGGAGGCTGTTTCTAGAGGAGTTTCAGGAAATTTTTGTATCTAATGGAAGTTCCCATGATGACTGAATAATAGGACAAAAAATGTGACCCCACTCCTTTGACAAAATATGCAGTTATTTTCTGAGCTAGGTGTGAACCTGGGGGAAAAAAAAAATAAAATAAAGGAAAAAAAAAAAAAAAGGAGGTTTAAAAGACAGATGGGAGGGATGATTTCTTAACATTCTAAATGGAATAGAAATTCTTCCCGGCCTTCGGTACATCCATCACTCAAGTGATGCAGCAGCTCACTTTAAAAGTCCAACTGCAATTCCTCTGACTCCCAGGCTGTGGTTTCAGAATGGGCCCAGAGGTTAAATGAGCCAGCCCTTACAGCTCATGCTTGAAACTCAACAGCTCTGAAATTCCTCCTTAAAGGCTGCCTTCACACAGGAGCTCAGACCCACTAAGGAAGGGCTGTTCCTATGCTGTTATTTAGGAAAGCACCGCTGCTCTCCAGTGCAAACTGCATTTCTGTATAAAATATGTTGTATCCTCCTGACACTAGTCAGGAGTCAGAGTTGTCAGCTGCCTCCTTAGAAAGTATTTTTGAGAGCACCCATCCATAAATCAACTAAAAAAATCATCAGGTTTTCAACACAGCCAAGAAAACAGTGCATTTTTTCTCACAAATAAGGCCAAAAGTCACACGAGGGCTGATGAAAATTGTGGCTCCACTTGTGGGCATCAACCCTAGACACTCTGGCCCTCCAGTGAATTCAGAATATTCCCTCTTTTGTCTCTCCCATCTATCAGCCTCCAGCCTCACTAGGAAAGACCATAAGCTTGAACTCTAAAGAATTAAAGCGAACATTTACTTACACTTATCAAGTTCTGTGTCAGAAATGTGTAGGTACTTAGCTGGGACACAGACTTTGTTCCTCCTTCTACCACAAAAAAGAGATCCTTCTATTTTTTATTGTTATCCTAACCCAAGTGTAATTTTCAAAGCTCCTAAGCCATTTATGGTCTAGGAAATGTAAAGGCCGAATTGTGTCGGCCATTTATTTCTAAAGAGAACAGCTAATCAATTCCTAGTTGAATTTAATCCAATATAACAGTTGCAAAATATGTTCTATTGGCTGTTAGTGCTCTCTGGGGATCTGCCATGTGGTCCATGTTTTGAGGTTTTTTCTTTCAGCTATGAAATACTTCACTGAAAGTTAACTTTCAATTAAAAAATAGAGACATGTAATTTAGGTTAGGGATGGACTGAGATTAAGAAGACTGGAGTTTTGTTCTTGACTGCACAACTGACCTCTTGTGTGGTCTAGGACAAGACACCTCCTCTTTGGCTTATTTTGCTCTGCTTTTGCTGCCTTTTGCCTAGTTGAATAAAGAACCTTCAGTGAGGTAAGCCATGTCTGACCAACTTGACCGCTTCCTACAATAAAATTACTGGAACTGTGGAAAAGTACAGAGGAGCAGATGTCATTTACCTTGACTTTAGCAAGACCCAAAGCACTGTCTCCTACAGTACACTTGTATTCCAGTTGAAATCCACAGCTGGAAAGCATGGACAACTTGTTGACTAAAAAAGTGGTTGGATGTTCAAGGCTCAGAAGGTCATGAGCAAAGGGTCATACTCTGGCTGAGTGCCTGCAGTGGGACCTGGACTGTTTAATAATTTTATTAATGTCACATTGGACTGACAGCACAGATGCTATGTACCTGCAAACTAAGCCTCGTTCAGCTCATTTCACTGCATACACATTGAATGTGAGAATATTGAATATTTCACAACACACTTGAGAAACCACCCTGACCAGGATAGAGCTGAGAGACCTTGCTCTGCCATGTACCTCCGTGCACTCACTATCTCTCTCCAGAATATTCAGGGCAGTAGCTCCAAATCCTTCCTGAGAGCTGTTCTGTGTTATTAAGAAGCTAAAACATTGCAAGGTGTTTGAATAAACACTGTGGCAAAGAACAGGAGCAAGCTATGGAGAAAAAGGCTTTTTAGCCAGGTGGCTGAGGGAGCTGCAGTCCACACAAGAGAAAAAAAGAAGAGACACACACACACAGAGCTGATACTCAGGTGAGGCAGGAGGGCTTGCAGGATACAGAGCTTCACATCAGAGGTGGAAGGAAACCTGATTTCTGGCTACTGTGTTGTGGGCACAACAACACCCTTGGGAAGAGCCTTTTGCCTCTGCAAATGCTAGTTTTCTGTCCCTGTGCTAAGGGCACACAATAAGCTGGAGAGGGGGTCACATCTCAAGATATATATACATATATATATATATATACATATAGCATTCCCCATACCAGCTGCTAGGTAAAAAGCTGTCACCTCTCAAAACCTGGCAAGTCCCAGTCCTTTATTTCCTTTACTTTTCCTCCTCACGCTTTAAAATGAACATTTTTGTTTTGGATGAAATGGAATGTATGTTTGCATTTTACACTAAATAAATGTTTTCAGATTTCCATTTTGGCAAGAAAAACAAAAAACGAAGTTCCATTTGGTTTGACTCTAACTTATTTTTTTCCTCCCTCTTTTTTAGTTTCGGCACTCTAGCTGAAAAAATCACAATTATTCTCACAGCCTTAGTCACACGTTTTCCAGGCAGTGCCTGAAATGTTTCCTTTCAAATCTTTGCAAGCATTTTATAGGTTGTCATTTCACTGCTGCTGCAAGAACAAGAGACTGCAATTCTTCCAAGTGAACAGCTTCGATGACTTTCCTGACTGATGCAAATGTGTTACACTGTTGACAAATACTAACCACGAGAGATGACTTGGCTATAGCTGTTTGCTGTAACTGGTATTTCCCCTGAAAATTCTCTCTTCCCCCTCCCCGCCCTGTTTTAACAAGTTAGGGTTTAATAAATATTTTTTTTTTTTGTATGTCTTATCTTTTATCAAGGCAAAATAAACTAATTAGTTTACGAGAAGCATAGTTTGTGACTTAAATGGCTATAAATTATTGCCTGATGAAAGGCCAGGCACCGAGTGCATGGTGGGGTCAGAATATCTCCTACCTTTAAAACACACTGGAACACATGGACAGAGTAACATGGACATTTCAGCTGTAACTCTGCATGTCTTAATTTCAGAGAAGAAATGGTGGATGCTTTGGATGCCCCAGGCATGGCAGTGTTTAAGAGGCGCAGTGTTTGGACAATGCCATTAATGTGCCTTAACTTGATCAACCCTGAAGTGGTCAGGCAGAGTAGATGATCCCTGCAGGTCCCCTCCAACTGGAACAGTCCATTCTACTTATTTCCTTAAGCACTGCCAGCAGCTATAGCCCACAAAGAGCCACGTCGTTCCCAGCCTCAGGAATTTGCAATCTAAATGAACTCATGACGAAACACGTGAAGAGATGCAGCGGATTGCAGAGGCAAAAGCCTCAAGCTGTACAAAATGCAATTCTGCCCCTGCCCCCTGGCCAAATGCTTGCTGTGGGAAATGCAGCTATGCTTAAGGACCCGAGTCCTGAACCAGCTCCTTAAAAAACACAGATTAATACAAAGATAATGGCAGCAATTTGGTCACCGTGGTTTAGCTGCCACAGTTGGTGCTAGCAGGCTTCAAGAGGGAGCAAATCTGGTGAATCCTAACTCTGACTCCGTGTTCAAAAGCAGTCCTCAACCACATCAAAATTGCTACAAGGGGAAGAATTAAAACAGCAAATAAATTACTTTTTAGAACTACTAATCCACATGGATTAACAGCCATAACTCAATTTTAGAGAGATGACTGGATTTTCATAACACATGCAGACACACACGAAATAGACATCAGGATATTTGGGCTCGGTTAAATATTTAAATAAGATCAAAATAAAATTAAAATCGTTTTTGTATTTCATATTTGTGTTTTTAATTGACTGGAAAATGGAAATAAGACATTGAAATACTGTGTTAATATCTATGCTATCTCCACTGGCTACACAAAGATTTGCTTCTGATTTTAAAGTTTCTCAGCTCAAGAAGATGTAGATTTTCTTGGCAACAGCTGCTGTGTAAAATATTCTGAGATAGAATTTTTTATCATAATTAATAATAGATGAAAATTTCTGCGTTTTTGATGTTCTAAACTCTATGCTGTTTGATTTACGATGTCTTTATAGTTGTTTTTCTAGTAATTCTATGCCTCTTTCTGTTGGTATAAGGGTGGTAGTCTCTTTTATTTCCCTAGTGGAGTTGGTACGGTACTCTTTTCTTCCTTCTCTCGCCTTCTTTTTCTGTAAATATATTTCATAAAGTTCCCCTTTCTTCCATAATGAGACTGATCCCTACATTCTCTAAGTTTGTTGCTGTAGAATTTTTTCTCTTTCTATTTTTTCCTTTTTTTTTTTTTTTAACTCTGCACAGAGCAGTAATAAAACTACGGTGGGGACTACTGCAGCAAGGAGCATATTCAGCCCATATTCTCTGTAATGAATATTTCAAACTGGATGGTGACTGAAGGGGTGCAGTTTGGTTGGGGGGGGTTGAGGTTTTTTGGCTTGCATTATGATTCTTTCCTTTGGTTTGAGGTTTTCAGGATGTGCGCCTTGCAAAATTTACTGGACAAGGCTCCAAGGTTGGTATTTTATGAGATGTTGGATACAGGTGCCCACAGGTATTACTGGGTGAGCAGCCCCAGCTCTTGTGACAGTGGATCTTTCCTTGCTGGGGTGCTATTGATAGCTGCAGTTAGAGCTGTGAAAGAGGTTCAGGGCGTTTTTTCAGGAAATGTTTACACCTCAAAGGTAAGCGTTTTCAATAAGCCTGACCAGGTGTTGGTACGTGAGAATAATTTTTAAGAAAAAGGAATCGAGATTTTTCTTCAGAACCGTATTGATAGGAGAAGTAGAATGGGTTCAGACTGAAAGAGGGGAAATTTAGGTAAAAAAATTCTTCCCTGTGAGGGTGGTGATGCCCTGGCACAGGTTGCCCAGAAAAGCTGTGGCTGCCTCATCCTCAAAAATGTCCAAGGCCAGGTTGGATGGGGTTGTAGCAACTTGGGATAGTGGAATGTGTCCCTACCCATGGCAGGGTTGCTGTGGAAAGGGGTGATCTTTAAGGTCTCTTCTACCCCAAACCATTCTATCATGCCATGATTCTAGGAATAAAGCAGCTTCAGGGCAAAGTGTTGGATTCTTGATGGGATTGGGAAGCTCTGACTTACTACAAAACAGGCTCAGACAAGCTCAGCCCACTGAGGACAGCCTGGGCAGGGCAGGTATTCATAAATGCAGGGAATTTTTATTTATAAATAAGCAAAATTCCCCCTCCAAATCATCTCAAAACAAAAATAAAATATATCCCTTTGTGGTTCCTTTTCAGCATTATTGTTGAGCATGAAAGCTCACAAAATTTCACCAGAGAAGCCACTGCTGTAAGTGCAAGGTAGGAGTAAGAAATCCCATATTTTCTCCTGCACTGCCTGCTTCCTTGCTCCAGTGCCCAGCAAGTTTAAAAGGCCATGTCCATCCTCACTCTGTAACACCCTTTAAGCAGCATTTGTGCATCATGACTGTCAATTACCTCAGAAACATCTGCAGCAGCATCACTGTTTGGATAGCTGGTTCTTACTACACATCCTTACACAAGAATAAGCTTTGGCCCTTATATCATTCAGCTTCTGTGGTCTGGGGTTTCTTTTTTTCCATAAATTTGCCTATACTGCAACGTGCCATATGGGTGTTCTCATGGTAGTGTGGCTTTTTCTACTGACTGCATTTTTATTTGTAACACTGCACTTTCCATTAAAGACTTTGGCAAAGGCAGTGGAGAATCATAGTTTAAATATAATAATACTAATTTACCATCCTTCCTTTCTTCC
>VWYP01004472.1:44344-74702 GCA_013400435.1 Pycnonotus jocosus
TTTTTTAATTATAAGTTAACAAACAACTACTAGTGCAGAGACACTAATTTCTTCTTCAATAATCCCAGGACATAATATTCTTGCATTTCTCAGTAATTTGGGCCTTCTAAAAGCTATGTCTGGGTGGTCCATGATCATCTTTCTAGAACCAGGCTGTTCTAGGCAGCAAAATAATTGCTGAGAAATATGTGTTCCTCAAATCAATGCAATTTTCAATGCTGGTCAGGAAGTAAGAGTTAGGCTTATTAAATAAATTCACTTTCATTTTAAAACTGCTATCACTGCTGTCATAGGACTTGACAATTGTTACCTGATACTGTTATTCAACAAACTGTTGATCTGTTAATTTGAGAAATGTTATTACTGCATTAATACCTGGCATTTGTACAACATTCCTCATCCTGAGGGATCCATTCATGTTACTCAGAGTCTGACCAGGCATAGACTCATCTCCAAGAACAAATTCCCCAGTGGGTTCCTGTTCATACTTCAGCATTTTGCAACAAGTTCTGTGCGAAAAAAGGAAAGATGATGAAATCTACCAAGTGCATGTGGCAGTCTGAAGCATCAGGAACTAATTGAGGCAATTAAATACTCCAGGCAAGGATTGGGCCTCGCCCTTTGTGGCAGCAGAAACACAGTCATGCATCAAAAGAAATGATTTTGTCTGAATGTGGTAAGGGAAAATGCATTTTACACCCAACCACAGCCTCTGGTGTAACAATAGCCTAATATTTCTAACAGTGATGAGTTTGGAGAAGTCTGATTCAAGCAGGCAGGAAAGGATGATTTCAAAAGAGGTACTGAGTATTATCATTCTCACAGACCTGCTGCACTAATGCCCAGAACTTTCCACACTCCTTTCTTAGCTCATCTGAGATCAGAGCACCAAACTGGGCCTTACACCTCTTTATGCAGCTGTGTTCAGCCTGCTGGAGAATAAAAGCAGAACCAACCCACAAAAAATGGCCCTGATTACCAAGGTGGGAAAGCCCATGGATGAAGAAGGTCATTTTTGTGAATCCTCCTAAAGACAGCCCCTAATTGCAGGGTTTGGTCAGGTTAGTAGGATATCCAAACACCCCAGGGATTTTAATAACCATACAAAAAACCCCAGAAATTCATTTTGTATTTTGCTTGGAAATTGAGCTTCTTGGCAGTTATAGATCCACTGATATAATTTATTCAGCAAAATATTTGCTTACTAATGATTCAGAAGGCAGGTCAAAGATTCACTTGGCAATCCTCTGTGTGCATTATCTAACCTCAACCTTCCCTTAAAATTGCCCCATTTACAAGTTCAGATGAGATAACCACCAACAACAGTGCGACGGATGCCAGAAGAATTCCAGAAGAATTCCAGAGGTGCTCACTTAGTCATAAATGTTTTGAGCATCCATTTTAGTCAGAGTTAGTAATATTGAGAGCATAATTCTAACAGTCCAACAGTTTATGGATAAAAATTGTAGGGTTTATCAATAAATGTGAAAGTTCATTTGTTCTATTACACTGAGACCATTTTTTCCATGAAATAGATTTCTTTTACGTGTCCATTAACATAAGATTGGAAGGTAACTCTGGAGTCATCAAGGCCGAACAACCATCCAACTATCATTAACAATCACATCACACTATCTCTTACACAGAGATAGACTTAACTGCATTTTACAAGCAGTTCCATTTTTATTCCTGCTGCATCCCAGAAGATGCTGCTCAAAACTTCAATAATTTAATGTTTGAGGACTTTCTTTCGTCTTCCAGCTTCCTGAAGCTTTTGTTTCTGATTAAATGCATTTAATCTTTTATCCTGGCACTGAGTTTAATTCCACTGGTTAATTATTTTGGTGCTGTAGGTACAGAAATGATAGAAAGACCACACAACAAAACCCTACAGTCCAAAGAGCATCTACAAGGCTCTCCATCCCTCTTCCTTTTAAATGCCAGTGAAGAGGAGAGCATAGGGAGGAGTATAATCACTCAATCAGTTCAATCACTCTCATGTTACTTCTGTGGTGCCTTTCATGCAGAATGATCACAAGGAACTTCACTTTAAAACTAAATTCAAGTGCTTGCCAAACTGCAACAGAAGGAAAGCAGAATAAAACAAATAAGTCTGGTCAAGACTAAGGTTTAAAAATGCCAAGGGCCCTATAAACTGTTAAAAGCTTACAGTGTCTGTAATACGTATGCACTTCCAAGCACAAGAGGGAAATTATATATGTACATGAAAAAAAAAAGGAATTGACAATCCAAGCTGCTTCAGGAAGATTGTGCACTTCATTCTTGAGTCACAAAGGAAACTTGCCTTAAAACTGACCCACATTCAAGAATTAAAGACCTTCTTTAAAACTACCATTCAGATTAACATAGGTAACAAGGCTGGTCTGCAATAGCTAAAATCTCTCAGAAATCCAATGAGGATTCAGTGCCTGGGCATTGTGTTTCTCCATGGATTTACCCATTGGGAGAGAAAAGCATGGCAGAGCATTCCTTGTCCTCATAAATACTGGAAACAGGCAAAGTGCAAATTAGCTGGAATTGGCAGGACCCCTATCTCTTACAACACCAGATTAAAAGGCTGCAACTACTGGGAATTTTATGGATCATGCTGCACTAATATTTTGCTAATGTTTTGCTAGGGAGGTAGAGAAAATAGTTGTAAAACTTCCCTGTAGAAGTGAACACTTGTACCTCAACAGAAAGCCAGGGAGGAAAATCAAGGAAGGAAGCAGCACAACCAGGTACAGACAAGCAACCTGCTACAAGAATGTGGAGGGCACAATCACACACAACCATTTCTTTCCTTGTCATCCCACCGTTCTGAGCTGTTTCCATGCTGCAAGAGAAGAGATGAAGAGAGGTTTCAAAGGTTTTGAGAGGTGGGTAAGCTCTGGGGAAAGAGTGTGAGCTGATGTGACTGTCTCAGCAGTGGGGTGGGAGGGAAGCAGCCTGGGTGGCTGAAGATCCAGAATTTGAAGAAATTTGGAGATGTCAGAGGTGGGCACATTTGGTGCTGTAAGGGGGAAAGTGTGAGACAGAGCTATTTCTGTTAAGGTCCAATATTTAAGATAGCTGGACTAGGCAAGGTAGAAGACCAACAGGATCATGTCTTTCAGTGTGAAGCCATTCCCCTTGTCCTGTCACTCTAGGCCCATGTAAATAAAAAATCTCTCCATCTTTCCTAAAGGCTCCTTTCAGGTACTGCACCCTTAGCCCATGAGGACACAGACACTGTTCTGTGACCACATCAGGAACAAAACTGATTAAAGGACATTAAGGCAAACCAGGTATTTCTGCCAGGGCTCTTTTTATTATTAAATAAAAGCGTGTATCTCCTAATAAAATCTAAAATAATAATTTTCAAAAACTTAAGCAGAAAAACCCAACCATGGAATAGCTTTTCAGCTATAATATCATACCACTACTTTTTCTCAGCAGGTTGACTTGGTAGAAGAGTCCATCCTGAGGTAAGATAACCCAAGGAAAAATAAAATGTCAAAATGCAATTTAAAATAACATCAGAAGGCATTTTGAAAAAGTTCTCTGTGTTGCAGGGTGTTCATGGGCAAGTAGTGTCTCTAAATAGCTCTTTTTCCTGGACAAATATAAGTATTTTTGTAAACTATGAAAAGAACTTTACCTATAATATTTCTTAGGGTCCCCTAAGAAATTATAGAATTTAAAGAAATTATAGAATTTAAAGTTTTAAAGGACATGAAAAATTAAAATTAAAAATAATATACTTTAATTTTTTTTGGCTATTGAAAGAATGCATCCCGGCTTACTGTTACATTAAAATCCTGAACAGTCTCTATGGCAATTTTCAATGTTTCTTGTCACTGAAAAAAAAATCCTGTTTTGAAAAAAAAAAAGTTGAAAACAAAGTGTTTAAAGAGCAACATTAAGCAGATTACATCCCTGCCACTAATTAACAGCACAAGTAGTAAATACTTCATAAAGGCAAGCTGGTTATATAAAAAATGTAAACTGGCTTAGCATGAATTGGTACATTTTAGGATTATTGATGAAAACTCAACGGAATGAATAGGCCACATAATTCTAGCTATGATTCTTGAACCAAAGTATGGGAGGTGGAAATGAGGTTGAACATATATCTATGTAAATGTATAGCTATATTTATAAAGATGCTTGTCTGGATTTAAAGCCTTTAATTGACAGGAAAGTTACAACACCTCTAACTTCATCATTTCAGTGCTCACAAAGTAGAATTTACACCTCGTGAAGAACAGGCATAGAAGAGACACAGTTCTTGTCTGAGAAGAACAAAAATTTTCATGAAATCATGCTGCAATAAATTAAAAGCTCTGGTCATAAATCTGGAGGGGAAATTAGTGTGGTAATTCAGAATAAATGAATACATTTCAAGGCCATGTATTATTTGTACATGTAATCGCGAGTCAGGAGAGATAGTCTGTACAAACTGCCAGTGGTAAGAAATCACTGCTAACACATCTTGGTGACATCAGATTCTCATAAGAGAAGGATGAAACATTTTTTGACCACAAGGTTTCTGCTTCCATCTCACCACATCAAAATTTTCCAAAAACATACTGCTTCATAGTTACTAAAAATAGATCATCAGCTTCATTTCTTTCTCATGCTATAGATATACACATGATAATACTTTCTTCTCTCCCACATTCAAACTCTTCCTGCTCAATGACATAACCATTTAGCAGGATGTCTACTCATTCTTAAATAGAAGGCATAGTGTACTTTTTTCAGCTGTAAATACATTTCACAAGAAGTGATGAACTATTTTGAACTAAGACATTGTTTAGAAACATATTCCATCCTTTTATAGAAACATGTTCTTCAGCTAAAGCTATAACTATTATACAAGATTAATAAAAAGCACATCTTCACAAAAGTTTTCCGAGTGCAAGTGTCCCACTCTCCATGCTTAAAACTTGTTGGAAAACAGTAACTCCAAGTTTTCCCAAACCTCATTTATGTAAAAATAAAGGTTACACCCAGGACCAAGTCCAACAGTGAAATCAGCCATGTAAACAGGATGGAAAAATCAGTTATCCTCACATATGGAGAGTTATAAAAGGTATGTGACGTATGGAATCTGTACTTCAGTTAGGTCACAGCTTTGCTCCAACACTTTCTTTTACTCTTTAACCTATTAAGAAAATGGTTTTCAGTCAAGGAGATGAAGATCAAAAAGAAAACCTATTGACTGTTCTATCTGAAGCCTTCTCAGGATAGGATGTCTGTACCCAAGAAAGATGTGTTAAATAATAAACACATAGTGTGTGTGGAGGGAAGTGCTTGCATTAAAAAGCAAACAAATAAAAACTTAGAAAAAGTTTATTATGGGAAACTCCAGGTTCTTCCATATTCTGTATATTCATGAGAGTAGGAAAATATGAAAACTAAAATTTTTGTGGGATGGGAAAACTGTTTCCTGCCCATCTTTGACCTCTCAGTGTAAAACTGCTTAGCGCTTTGGTTTACAGTACAAATATTTCTGGAGATGGTATCCATCTGTTATGTATTAGTAAAATATTTCTGATATTCAGCATTCTTTTAAACAGCACTATTACAATTTCATCGAGAAAGGTTAATAGCTAAGTAATAGCCTGACAGGTTTACAGTGGATGATATTTCTGGAAAGAGTATTTGCTGTTTAGCATTTCTTAAGGAGAGCTGTTAAAATTTCAACCAAAGGGTTCCTGAGACTTTGAGATGATATATCATATGTGGGGTGATTACACAGAGCATTGCTCTTAAAATGTTTGTTCAAGGAAATTTGACTATTTTTAACACTTAACTTAAGATTTTAAATGGTAATTCTGAGTTCATCATGGTTATCCTTAAAGATAACTTGGTATCAGTTTTTCAAATGTTCCTTGTCTTGGCTACATATTGATTGAGGGTGTTTATTTGCACAGTCAATTTTATAGTCCTTACAGTAATGGAAAAGATGGTGTAATCTTAAGAAGTCAAAAACCACACAGAACAAGAAAGGAAATGAAAAATCCCAAACTGAAGACCTCCAGGAGATGTCTGCTAAACCCAGCAAATGGGTCTCATTCCCATTCCCATTCCAGCTCCTTTCTAGCTGCATGCAATTACTGCACTGGGGCTCTCCTTGCCAGGCTCTCCAGTCTCATGTGCATTAATGGAAGCTCTTTTCCCAGATGTGTACACCTAGAGGAAATCTACCCCTGACCCCTTAGGGTCAGGGCTGAGTCACAAACTCTGATTCTTCAGAGCCTTTCTGTCAGGATAAGGTTCCCATGGGCTTGCCTCTAGCTTGGTGTTTATTCTGAGGTCTACTTGGCTCCTTTAAATACTTGGCTCTTTATCATCGTCAAGAGATTTGAGCTGAGCTCACCTTTTCCAAAGCAGTCTCTCCCAAAATCCCTGGTGATGCCTGGCTGTGGCCTTTTGATTCCCCAGGAGCAAGAAAAAGGATGATCCCAGATGCCTTTTTTCACTTGTTTACTGTGAGGGTGACTGAGCACAGGCACAGGTTGCCAAGGAAGGTTAGAGAGGCTCCATCCCTGCGTATATTCCAAATCTGACTATCCATGGTCCTGGCAAACCAGCTCCACCCTGCCTGAGCAGGAGAATTCTGTCTGGGAGTTGGGACAGTGCTACTTGCAGAGCTTTCCTGCTTTAAGAGAAGAGAGAAACAGCTCAGGGAAATACTTCCCATTCACCCTCTCCAGCCAAGAGCACTGCTCCCTCTCTTCCTGAATGTGCTGGGGCAGTGCAGAACAGCTGCTTGGATCTACCAAGGGGCACCTGCAGGCACAAGAAACTCAGCTGGGTAACATTTGTGCAGGGACATGGACATCTCAAACCCAGGGTTGTTGGGGACAGCAGAAAAAGATCCTGAATACCTCACTATCACTTCTGCTCTAGGGACAGGGTAAGGACTGGCAGACAGAGGCCATAAGTGGAGCTTCAGAGAGGACTGAGGGTGAAGAAGAGCAAGATCCCCAGCTCCAGCACAGGTTTGATAAAATATCTCTGTGCCTTTGCTTCCAGTGCTCAGTTATATCATAGAAATTGCTGACATTGAGATGCCTTTTCTCCATCAGTACTGCAAAAGAGTCCAGCAGAGCTGCCCATCACTACCTATTTCTTCCTTTTTTCCAGTTTCAGGTTCAACTGAAAACTGTTTAAAGGTTTCCTGAGAAGCTTTGACTGAAAGCTTTTTGCCCATCTTTATGCAAAACAGCAGTCACTTACTTTTCACAAGTTCCTCAGCAAAATGTTGGCAAGGCTGACAAACAAACGGGAAATCTCACATGCAGGATTTACCATTTTAAACTAAAGAGAAACCTTGGTTTAGATGTATATAATTTTAACCTGGAAAGAAAATAAGCAAATAAGGCAAAAAAGAAGAGCTCAAAGATAGATTGCAATAAATAAATCTCATGTACAGAGAAGCTTGTCTGGATAAAAAACATTCTGAAATTCACCACTAGATTTGGGACCAATACAGCTTCACATGGATGCAAAAAAGAGGCAAAATGAACCTCTTGCTGTTGTACAGTCAAAGCAACAGACCTATTTCACCCAAAGAACCAGAAAATCAACCTAGACTGCAAACTCAACGTGATAGACTCACATATCCACTCCTTCAGGTGCTTTTTGTTTTCAAATTACATAATAGGAAAAGATACCTTTTGAATCTCATTGTGTAAAACGAGCAAACAAATGGTAAAAATGCAGATTTTCTAAAGTCAAAGCCTTTCTTCCAAAATTTGTGCTACCTTTATTTTTAAAATGAGTTTCCATCTTAAGTCTGAGATTCCACTTAATTCACCTTCCTAGTCTCAGAGGAATTCAGAAAAAAAAAAAAAAAGTCATATTACTGTGACACTGATTGTGAATATCTGCTATTTAATTTTTTTTACACCTCATTTGGCCACTCAGACCTCAGAATACAGACAACAGAGCTGCATCAGCAATTGATAGAGGAAGGAAGAAGTGGGGAAAAGTGGATGACAATAATAATAATCTAAAGGTCTATTTGTAAGTTTGGGTGATCAGTGACCTTTGATGGAACAGACAGCTCCTCACACATTTCTTGCCTTCACTTGGGTATACAATGACACACCACCAACTCCCTCTTAATTCTTCTGTAAAGAGCTTTTTGTGCCTTCTGAGAGCTCCTTCATAGGACAAGGCTGAAAAAAACCCCCACCTTCCTGCTTGCATGAGCTACTTCCTACTTTTACCAGTTGCAATTTTGATATTTAAATAATAATTCAGGCTGTGGGGATAACAGGCATCGGAAGGGTTTGGATTCTTTTTCCCTTTTTCCCAAATGGTTCTCTGGAGAACAAGGCACAGTGGGCGTAGGTGCTGGCATTGCCACTGCATCTCAGCCTTCCAAGCTGTTTTTCTTCCAGACTAAAGCTGTCAGTCAGGAGGGACTGGGAGAAGTGAGGCAGTGCTTCGTGATGTGGACTGAAGTTCACAAGAGACCAACTGATTTGCTCTTGTGACCTAGCACAAATTTGAAATTCCTGTCTCCAGGGGTAAAAGGTTAATGGAATAACCTATTTTTCATCTAGCTCCCTACTGCAGAACACCCTTTTAATTATTGCTATTATTTATTGATTTATAAAGTAACATGTAACATAAGGTACTCAGCAAGGAAATTATGAAGCATATAAAACACAGTTAAAATGATCAAAGAGATGTCTGATCTGAGGAGATCTGTGGTGACAAATATGGAAAAGCACTTCTCCATCTTGGAGACAAACATCAACTTCACTGTGTCTGCTTATGCAGACACACAAAATACACACACACAAAAGGATCCATCTGTAAGTTTAAAAAAACAGAAAAAAAAAAGAGGGATGTTAAAACCCCACACTTGTTTAGAAACGTGAAAACTGTCATAGTAAGAATCCAGCTATGAAGGAACAGACACTGTAATTCTTAGTACAAGTCAGATAACTGATCAGTGACCCAAAGTTCTTTTAGTGTTCATAAAAATCATAATGCCACAACAGTTGAAGCAGCATTTGAAGCCACATTGCCCTGAAGTAACAAAGAGCCAGATCCTACTGGAGTCAGATGGGATGTCCCAATGCTCTGACCCATCCCAGGGCTTCCAAAGGGTGCAAGGGTATCATGAGAAGCTGCAAGAAGAGGAAAATCTCACAGATGTTGATGTGTTCTGGATGCTGCACCAGCAGGAGATGGGAATAGGGGAAAGAGAAGAGCTGGCTGTGCTGGAGACCTGCTCCTGTTGTGGGGCCCTGCATTCCCTTGGCCCCACAAGCACAGTGGGTGCCCCCAAGTCCAGTGTGCAAACACAACGTGCTTCCAGCTTCCACACACAGTGTTAAGGCTGCATTTGATGCTTCCCTAATGCAGCCTGGAGCCAGGAACTTCAAAGGAGCACATCAAAGCTGTTATTCACAGCAGAGAAGAGAGTGTGAAGCCGGGTGGCATTTTTTCTCTCCCCAGCGAATATGAAACTTTAGGGGGCTTCCCAAAGGACATATGAGTGATTAAAAAAAAAAAGGAAAACTCTCCTTCATATCCTAGGGAAAGAAGGGTAGAGACCCTGTAGAGGCAGATGGAAGAAGAAATGAAAATTTCTATCTATTAATACATCTCCTGGATAGCCTGCTATGCTGACAAGGGAGGGGGAGGATGGGAGAAAAAAGAACTAAGTTTCATCTTTGTTTCATTGGTATTTTTCCTTTTTTTTTTTTTTAATCTGAGTCACAAAAGCTTAAAATGATGAAATGAGCATGTGCAGCCTGACTGAGAGAGAAGACAGGCAATTACTGAAACTCTGGGCCACAATATCAGCTGCCTGCTGACTCCTGCGATTGAATTAAAACAATCGTAAGAATAGTGCAAGGACTTGCCCTTGTCCTGCTTGTCTATGTGTTTATTTAATTTTCTGTCCAACTGACTCTCAAATAAATTGGGAACAGCTGCCATTTTTTTGATTCAGTAGCTCCATTACCCCCCAATGACATCATTCTGGGCACGCTCACCAACAATAGGTCATTATGCAGCAATTACTTTATTGATTTATGGAAGTTTTTAAGCTCCACCAGGAATATGCACATTCAAGGGAAAAAAAAGGACTTTTCCTTCTGCGCTGTTGTAAGTAGTGAGTTGCTGCAGTAGGCAGGAATTGTATTATGGACACAAAATAGAATTTAGATTACAAAGGGAAAAGACATTTTCACAATTGGTTACGTTGTCAAAGGAAAAAAGATAAGATTTCAGAGGAGGATCCTGCTGTGAACTGATGTTTAGAAGCCATGATTTAATGTGGCAATTAAATGTATGATGCAAGTAAAACTGCTACGTAACAGACTGGCAGTAAAAACATGCAATATTTGCTATAATGGGCTGATGCATGGCCTTTTTGAGGGACTGCAAAAAAACCATTTAAGAATTATTATCACATGGAAATATTTGCTTTCTTCTACTCTTACTGATATATTAGATCAGCCATTCTTTGTACTTCAGACACTATTCCAAGGGAGGAATGCAAAAACAGTGCAGTGATCAGTGCTATGATCTTTCAGATTTTAATCATCTGCTTGGTTTGAAATCAAGAGATTTTGAAGATGACTGATGCTACAAATTAAAGCAATTTGTCATCTTCTGTATTAAAAAAAACCTCTTAGAACATACCAAAAAAAGTATCACTGTGGTTAATAAAACAGAGTTAAACAATGGAACAATTTTATAACCTTTTAAAATAGAATGGACATTGATCTGTATGGAACACAGATAGAAATATCCCTTTCGTGAAACTTTTAGAAGAGGGCAAATATCTGCAAAAACTCTGAATATGTATTCGAATATTTGAATGAGGCATATGCTTACAGCTCTCAACATTTACTTATAAAACTTCAGTCACTTGCTTTTCTTTGCACTAAAGAATATAAATTTCCTTACACTGGAATCCAAAACTGTCTCACTGCAGTCATCAGGAGAATAACTGGAATTTTCAAAAATCTAGAGAGTTATGCCTGAGCACGACCGTATTCAGCAAGAGCTGAGTGCCTCAGATGGATATTGAAACTTCACTCTTTCTTTCTTTTCCTGTTCCTGACTTTGATGCTTAAAATGTTTCGATCATCCACAGAGAGGGAAGAACCTGAATCCTGTGTTTTATGTGAATCATTGCAGTGATGCAAGACAGAGGCGCTGATCTCTGAGGGCAAATAATCCAAAGGTTGATAAATGCAAACCACATTCCTGCAACGATTCCAGGTCCTTTTGAAGACCTTTCCATACTGGACAACTGCAATGTACAAGTTTTGAGCATGACATAGATATTCTTCACATTAACTCTTCTATACCAGTTGCACATAGCACGCTGAGGAAATAACCTCACCTTGTGAATGATTCATAAAGAGGAAAAATCGGGTTGGATAGCTTAATTATAATGAAAAAAAGATGATTTTTAGAAAACACCTCAGGAAAATGTCTTCAGGTCTGCAATCAACACCACATGGGTACATTACTGTGCCTAGCAGACTCTCATATTATGACTTGCAGAACTGAGGCTTGGCTGCAGATTGCCATTACAAGTGTTCTGACAAGGTATTGGAATAATATTTGTGATTTTTTTCAGTATTTTATAGATGCATTTTACAGCCATTTCATTTGTTGTGATATGTCCAATCATTCTTTCCACATCAAATATATGCTAATGTTTGAAAAGTTGGGTGTTTTTCAGCAAAATTATCCTGGATGAAAGAAATATCCTAATTTTTAGGAGGTCATGCTTTGAAATGCAAAAAAACCTAAAGAGCTCATTAGATCTGCTGGTACCACATTAGCAGGAACGACATAAAATGAAGATATTATGATTAAAATAATAACATATCTGTATTTGATCATATTTTTGCATTCCATATACTAAAATAAATATGATCAAATTATCTGGACGTTCCAATGGCATAAGTTTAACTCTTTTTTTTTTTTCTACTTGTGACATTTGCACTTTGATTGAAAAACATGAAGGGATGTGAGACTCTTTCTCCACAGTCTGATTATTCTTTAAATTTCTCCAATACAACTGTTGTATTTTACTTTCACCATCACAAAGACTTTGTCATGGAGTCAGACATGACTGTTTTAGTAATGCCCTTGTAACCTGAAATACAAGCCTGGACTCTGTGATCTCCCCACTGTGCCCATACAGTTATACAATCTATTTTTTTTTTCTTATACTATTTTTACTGCATTCAATACAAATGTGAGATTTCTGTGTGACATTAACGAAACCACAACAACAAATTGCATTACTCTGATCTTTCTGGTATTGTTGACTTTGCCAGATTTGTAAGATCAACTAATGAAAGAACACCTCTTGAAATTGGCCAGTCAATTACTACAAAAATTAGCACTTAATTTATCAAAGTAGCATTTTCAACACCACAGCAATGCAGACAAGTTAAAAAGCTGAACTAGAGGAAGAGCCATCCACAGAGACACCAAGGGACCCCAGTCTCATTTCTCCTGCACATGCATCTCCCATGGGCAGCACGGGAGGTTTTCCTGCAAGTGGAAGCTGTAGTTAAAGCACAGGTGTTAAAATTTAGATTTCTCATTCTGGACATAACTGGTCAGGAGTGCAGAAAAGCAGAACAGCAGGTGTGGAGGCAAATGGACCAAGAATAAGGACAGCAGAGAATGTTTCTGACAGTCCCACCCTGTGGTTCCCTGAATGCTGTGTCTGACCCCCCTGGCAGGTGAGGTCCCAGAGCTCAGTGGAGCTGACAAGGGGTTGATCCAGCTGGAAGGGAAAAGGGACAAATCCACTGAGGACCCATGGAAATGGAGAGCAGGGCTACACTGGGTGCTAAAATTCCCCTTTGGCTACTGGAAATCCTTCAAAGCCAGCAAACTGGCGTGCTACCAAAACCAATTGCTACTGCCAGAACACATTTCTATGGTACATCAAGTGACTGATTTTGCAGTCATGCCACAAATAATGCACCTTCTCCTCAAGTGAGGTGAAATGGGGTTCTACTGAAATTAATAGCACTAACTCAATTTATAGTGGCAGAGAATCTGTTTCAGCGTGTTAAGATCTCCATTGGTGTCTTCTGGGTTTAAGTTATGACTCCTTAGTTTAAAAATTCCACCTGGAGTTATTAGCAATGAAAAGGAAATTCCTCCCTCTCCCAGCATTCCTGCTGATATTAAGAAAGCTGCAGAGGTTACAAAAGTATTCAGTTTGTGCCTTTTACAATGAGCAGGTTTGCTCATGAAGTGGACATTATTCCTGGCAGTAGTGACTAAGATGGAACCACACATTCCAGTACAGGGTTTGGAACTAGATCTTTAAGGACCTTTCCAACCCAAACCATTCTATGATTTCAACCAATTGATGTAATTGTCCTGTGTCAGTGGTGAAATGTTGAGGCTCCATAATGCCCCTGTGTCATTTTTCCACCTTGAAACCTGAGGTAAACAGTTCTTGACATCATTATTTATCCCAAAAGGCACAGTAGGTAAGAGAGACAATAGTTAAATGAACTGCCCACTGCCACAAAAGATCAGTGCCAGAGGTAGGATCAGAAGTCAAGTTCTGGATTTTCTAACAAAATTTCTCTATGTAATCACATTCACCATTTGCAGATATTAAAGATACGTAGACATTGAAAAATATCAGAAAAAAAAACCCTCCTTCTTAAGGGTATCTGTCCCATTGTTTCCAGAAAAATACAGGAAGCTACAAAGGCAAACAGCCAGTTAGATAACTGTAGACACAGCCAAGGGATGCATTAGCAAAAATAATCACTGCCTGTCCTCAACCAATGAAGATTTAAATTTTGCTCCTTGGCCTAGGCAGCCTGGCTTTCAGTCCTGCAGGGGTTTTTTTCCTCTCTATTTGTACAGTTTCCAGTTGCTCTGAATACTTTCAGCACCTTTATGAATGGTAACTTCACAGCAGACTGTGGGACAGCCCTGTCCCTGAGCCTGGGGTCAGATGCCAACCCTGGGAGCCACTGGGACTGTCACTGGTCCTGTAGCCACCTCTGTGGCTGGTGGGGCTCAGGCATCACCACAAAAACTGAATTGTGTGAATTGGCAAACACTGCTTTCTACCCTAAACAGAGTTTTTCAGCTGAACTTTGCATTCCATGGAGATGCCTTTTTGAAAACTAGAACTGAGCATAAAATCCCATTATTTAAGTGGCATGTACTAGGTAAGTATGGTCTAAGAAACCTGGCTGTAACTCACTCTGTTTGTGGCTTCTACTTTGTTAGACTCTGAGGAGCCATGAATCTATCTTGTCCTTAAAAAACAGAAAGAGGGGGCCTTTAAAATGAACATAATGCTTAATTTATATGCCACAGGAGCAGCATATCAAGGCCTCTGTGCTGATTAGACCCAGATGTTGGTAACAATGTTAGTGTTATGGACCAACTGCAGGTGTGGGAATAAATCCCTTTCCCTGGGACCCTGAGCAATCAGACCAGTGGTTTCTTCTGGCTCTCAGCTCACAGTTTTCAATTAGCACTACAATGGTATTGTTGTTCTCCAGCATTAGATCATATGTCATGTAAATGAAGTTGAATATACACTTTAACTTGACAAGGTGATTAAGGCCAAGGATACATATGTTCACTATTATAACATGATCAAGGTTAAAAAATAATAATAAAAAAATAGCCCTGACATGCCATAAAGTTGTTATTATTTTGGCTTATCAGTAGATTTTCACATTTTATTTTCATAAAACAGAACATAGTGCAAAGCAGGGCTAGAGTTAAATGTGAATAAAAGGCAGACAAAAACATTATATCTGTAAAATTATATATGTGTGTGTGTCAGTACAATACTAAATTATGGACATTTATGTTTTTATGTGACAGTCTGCCATCTGAAAACTTGGATTGCTCTTTACCTCCTTTCCCAGTTTTCTGTCCACTTTCTTTACCTTTTCCTCTTTCATGTCAATGAATAGTGCATGCACAACCATTTCCACAGGAGAAGAAACAGAAATATTCCCGAAAAGCCATCTATGTTAGAGCAATGAATCCACCTCATCAGTGCCAGAAGTTGTTTTCTCTATCTCCTTTGGGTTTCATGATATTTAGAACACCACCATGGCTCACTAAAACATATTAAGGGCTCTGGGAAGTAAAGGGGCTGTACTCCTCTTCCACACATGCATAATTCCCATTAATGTCAACGGCCATTACCTCTGCTAAGAAGAGTGCAACCACTAATATTTTTCTTATATGTTCACTTTCATCAGGTTCTTTTTGCCAGAGCTGTGGGACTGTGTATTATTCAGTGGTAGCAAAACAAAAATAAAAGGGAAAACCCTCGTGAAAGTAAAGTAAAAGAATGACATAAGCAGCAAAGAGGTTCTGATATATTGTTCGCAGGACAAGAAGATGATTTCTCTTTTCTGCTGGTACAAGGGAATTGCAGATACAAATCTTTTAGAAATGAAGGAAATATAAGTGATCCCTGTGGTTGTTAATGTTACCAAGGGTTATCAAGCACCGATCACTTGCCACCATAGGCCATCACAAAACTTATTCTGGGACTCATTCTGAACTCAGGACAAAGTGCACAAGGACAAGATCCCACTGCTCTACAGATCCAGCGAACCTCAAGAGAGAAAACCACATTTGCTGTCTTAGAGTCCAGAGCTCAAGAGTTTATTACAAGAAGGACTGTCATCTTTTCTGCTGTTTGCTTACACTCAGCAGTCAACAGCATTGGTGCTTTTGGGTGTTCCTGGGCAATTGGACAGGAAGCCACAAAGAAATATCCCTGAATGAGGTGCAACTTTGTGCCACAGCCACAAACTGCAAGTCTTGGGTGCTACATTCTGTTCCAATCCTTTGTTACTCTGCACATCCTAACTCCCTCTGTGTCCCACCTTGCAAGAAAATGGATACAAGAGCTGACAGGAATTATCTTGATGTACCTTCACCACTTCCATACTCTCCAACACAGAAGACAAGGGAAACTGCATAGCACGGACCACATAAATATTTAACGAATAAAAGGAATTCTGTGAACTTCTATCATTAACAAATATTTTCTAGATCTTGTTTGATCCCCAGAAATTCTAAAATATCTGCTGTGTCCACTTCCCTTAAGTATGTCTCCTACTCTTGCCTTAAACTTTTCCTGCAAAGCCCTTGTGAGAGAGACTGCAGTTACACATCCAAAGGCTGTGACAAAATAAAGAATGAAGTACTGACTCTCTAGGTGTATTGTTATATAGTTAAACATCACTGATACTATTCATAAATTCACAATTTGGTACCCCAGCTTTTGTTTCAAAAGCATTGAGAAACACGTATTCTGCCTATGAAGAGTAATAATTCAGGACAGCCAGAGAAAAATAAATCTGGTTAGTGTAGGATTTGAGAACTCAACATTTCTTTGCTGCACAGGTTTGAAACAAAACTGAAGGGAACTCATATATTTCTCTATGTGGAGTTACAGATCCTAGGAAGTCTGGAATTCCTGTCTTGGAGAAAGACAGGGGAACAAAAAAGGCACAGAACTGGCAAAATTAAAAGCACAAAAATCCCAGAAAGACAACCAAGCCAGAATCTTACCTGGGCTTTATTAGAATTTACAGTTCAGTCCTGGGAAGCCTTTGAATTTCCAGGAGTTCAGGTGTACTGGAAAAAGATGTTGTCTGACCTGTTTCAACTCTTTCTGCTTATAAAAATTGTGAGTAATATCCACCCTGTATTAACTCAGGACACTGAAAAGCCCTAGAATAGGTAATGTGGGAAATAAAAACTTCAGCTTTAATGCTTGATTAATGAGGACCACTGGCATGCTCACTTACAGATGACAGGTCTCACACAATGTCCTGTTTGTGGCTTTTACATAGAAGATGTGTTAAAAATCATTCACCTGTGTTAAAAAGTACTGCCTTGGTAACAACGTCAACATAAATTAACTTCAGCAGAACTGTAGTCAACAGCAGTTAGTAATGATTTCTCTTACAAAACTTACAAAAGGGCTTCAGAAATTTATACATTTTTGAGGCAGGAAACCATAAACTTAATTTAGAGACAGAGTTCTTTCTTCTGGCTCTGTCTTCAGAATGTTCCCTCAAATGGTGTGCCCTGTATGGTTAACAATTCTCCTGAACAATAATTAATCCATGCTGACAAATTTGTCAGATGTATTGCAGTAATCAACTTCAGTTTCAACAGGTTATTCCCAATTTACCTGAACAGAGGCCTTTGTGTACCATTTTAACAGTAAATTATTTTAATAAGGGAGAGCTCACATTGGTATATAAAAATTGTATTAATATTTGACTCCTCTATGAAAGCTTTAGAGTTCAGAGGTTGCAAGGATTTTCTTTTCTCTCATGCAGCTGGATATATTCTTTGAACTGGGGAATGATGAAGCAATTTCCACACAAGATTTTTCTCTAGCAAAGATGTTCAGAACAGGAGGGCTCCTCCAGGAATTCATTCTGCCAACCTTAAGAGAAATCTTGAAGAAAGACTCAGGGTGAGAGGAGGCAGTACAGAAAGCAGCTACCTCAAGATCAAATCCATCTCCAGTAGCATGGCCACAGTGCAAGGCAGAAGGAAAATTATCTAGAATTCTCTACATAATTTCTTTTCTTGGTTTTCAGCTGCCACACTTTCCTTATTTGAGTTACTTTACTCACTTTCCTAGACACCAACTCACCTTTTAAACTCATAAAAATAGTGACCACAAAGGCAAAGTTATAGGAGTAGTTGAGTAAAGTCACAGGATATGTAATAAACTTAGGCCATGATAATCCTGTGCAGCTCTCATCCTGAGGTCTGGATCCTGTTAGCAAGGGAAGCACTTAGGAGCAAGGCCAGCCTTTGCATCCTGGAGAGGACAAAAGACTGGAGAAATTGAGAAGATGCTGTTATCCTGTTTTCTTTCTGCTGACAGGAGGCTGGTGAGTTCAAAGGGAAATCTGTAGAGAAAAAAGCCATTTCTATTGTTATAAGAACCCCCCAACTCCCTCCAACTCCTCTGCTAATAGCTCATAACAAAAATGCGAGAGTAGTTCAGGCTCTTAAAGACTTCCAAGTGTAGGTAAAATACCTTTCAAATCAAAGACAAGCACTCAGATGCATTGTAAACAATACTTACCTAGAGTGGCTTTAATAGGTCATCTGTCAAAGAACAAAAAATACCCAACTCACAAAGACCCCTCCCAACAACCACTAAGCTCAGTGGCTGAGCTGTTTACACTGAAGGCCATTCCTTATTCCTTATTCTTGTCCTAGCAGTGAACAATAGCGATATGATGCTGAAAAGTTGAGTAAATCTATCCCACCTTTCACCAATACCTTCATGACCCAATGAATCCGTGGGGATGGATGGCATTATCCCACAAAGTGTTGTGAAAACAGGCAGCATTGTTATGCCCATTGATAACCAAGCAGAGTCAGAGCATAAAGGAACATATTGCAGGTGAAGAACAGTGTTCTGCAAACACACATAGAGGAAAGAATATGCTTTTTGTGCTGCTTGCTCACAGTTAAAGTATAGCTGATTTTCACATTTAAGCAACAGCCTTGACAAACCTCTGCCTTTCCTTCATTTTCCTGTCTGTTTCTGAAACAAGTCTGACCACTGCTAGGATGAGGAATTTAAAATTAAACGTGGGATGCTTGCAAATCGCTTATGTTTTGTAGCTATGCCTGGATTGTACTGGGAGATGTAGCCTGAAGGCCAAGCATGGCTGAGGTTGCAAGGGGAGAGAGGGGGTGGAGAACAGAGCAGTGATGGAGGCAGAGGATGAGACTGAAGGCCCTGCACAGATGTGTGGTTGGTGCAAGAGCATCTCTCACTGGCCAAGCTTAGGCAATGACCTAGAATAAATCTGCCTCTCTTCTGGATGAAAAACTTAGTCCTCAAGCCACCAGAAACATCTGGAGACATAAAAAAAAAAGTGCTATAAAATCATGGATGATGCCTGAGCAGTTACAAACAACGAGGGGTATGTCTGACTTGTATTAAAGCCTCACACACTGGATGTGTTTGTGCCTGTATTAAACCCAGAGGAGCACATGAATGGAGTGCCTCATACAGATAATACACTAGAGAGAGGGAGAGAGCACACTGCTATTTCTATTTAACCCAGTTGTGGGATTTGTTTTTTTAGATGTTACATTTGATTTAAATCTATGAATCAGGTACGGATCAGGGTCTAGATTTTAGTGGTTGCCATGGGATGAACAGTGCAGTGACAGCAGCTGTAACAGCAGTTCTTGTCTTTTGATGTAACTGTTCTGGAAATGAGCTGTACACACAACCCACACTGTCTATTTCTAGACTAGAGGAGGCTTAGATTAAAAGGGTCTTACCATCCATTCATGCTAGGCACCTTACAACCACCTGGGAAAAACAAACTCTGGCTGCCAGCTGATAACCTCATTTAGTATTAGCTTTAACTTACAGTAAACCCCTCCACTGCAGTGTCCCTCCTCTGTCATTTCTATCCACTGGACATGTGTGCGGAAAGTGAGCATAAAGTGACTACATCTTACTCAAATGTCACACACCCCTCAAGTGCAAATTAACCAGGCCCTGTGTTTATTACAGTGCAGCTTTCTAGACCTCCTTGGGTTTAGGGTCAGTTGGTGTTTCTTTATGAACCCCTTTATGAAAGTTTTCAGTGCTTTATAGCTCAGCCATTAAATTTCGCTCCAGGCTGAAGCTTCTTACAAAAGGTTTCATTCTAGAAGGGGGTTTTTTTATTATTTTTTAATATATTTTCAAAGAGATCTCTTTGGTCATTTTTAAAACATAAAAAAGCTACCATGAAAAAAAGAAGTTAATTGGTTTTAGGCCATCTTTAGGGCTCACCATAATTCAGAAACAACTTAGAGATGGCTATTTTTTGTGTTTGAAGCCTGTCTACTGGGTTTGTACTGGGACTTTTTATTGCATTTCTAATATGCATGTCTATAAATAAGTAGTCCTACACCTTTTTATGGTTATTACAGTTTATTTTTCACCCTCATGGGCTGAAATCCTTCTTGTCTGACTCATGGAAAGTAATCCATACAAACATGATAAGCTGTTCTAGGCCTCCATTTTTAGCAATTAAATTCTAGAGAACTAAATCTTTGCTTCATTTAGTTGTGTTCTTTACATTTCATATTACCATAGAAAATCAGTAGCTTTAAATGTTGCTTGGCACTTCTGTGTTTGTGCTGAAATTAATTCCTGCCCTGGCCACTCTGAGGGTTTTAATTTCAGTTTTAGGAAGATATGCTTGTCAGTAGTGCTGCCTCAACCTGATCCTGCTCAAGCTGCAGGTTTTCTGCATGTTTCTGGTCCTGGAGTCAGTGGAGATCACAGTTTGAACGTTTAAAACCTCTCACAAAACCCTCCTGACATGTGACTGGCACAACAAATCAAGAGGACCAGACTGTCCTTGGGGCATCACAGGAAGGAGACCAGGATTGATGTTTGATCTCTGCATTCTGTGTGAGCCTACCCACAGAGAGGAAGAGCTCTTCCTTCCAGAGAGCTACAAATGAAACCAAGACACATTTACAAAAGCATCCATGTGAATATCCACACTGGGGAACTTGAGAGCAAAAGGTGCCAGGAGCTCTACCAAAAACCTCCCCATGCCTGCCTTTTGACTCTGTGAAAGCCCCAACAGCAAGTTCAGCTGTCCCAGCCCTGGCATGACTTATACATCCTTCCCTCACCAGCTCCATCAAGGCACTGAACTACATTTGGTGCAGAAATCTGTTTCTTTAAAAAGGCTTAATTTCCCTTCCTCTCATCTGGGAGCCAACCAAGGCCTGTCTTCAATTGGGCTTCCCCTCCCTGGGGAAGATGTCCTGCAGGTCCAAAGCTCTTGATGTTACACCTCAGGTAGGGGTGACCTGAGCTCCACCAAGCAAGGAGAGTGACACTGAAGGTGTCAGCATTGCTATCACATGGTCTACACAACAGGAGCAGCAACAAAGAAAAGATCCTTCCCATTTATGATAAAAGAAGCAACACATGTTTATAAAAAGGCAAAGGAAGCAAGGGAAAATAAAGAGAAATAAAGTTTTGCAGTCTGTATTTTTGGTAAACCTCAGGGCAAAAGTCAGGCTTGAGCAGGAAAAAAGACTTGTCTCAACAAGAGATTTGAAAATATCAATTTGAAAATATCAGAGGAAAAGGGTTTTTGAAAAGGAGAGAATTACTAGGCTTAGATTCTCCCTTCCACAAGGGCAACCTTGCAGCACTTCTACCTGGTGTGTCATTCTCTCTTCTCTGCCTGTTTGAGCCTTTAAACCGCCTGAAGATGGAATCCTGGCTGCAGTGGAGTAAACACAACATCTTTATACACAATCCATGTGGCCAGGAAGAGATGGGAAAGCTAATGATCAATCCCTTGATGAGCAGGAGTAGATGGGAACTGGCATATCAGTTTTTAAATAAAGAATTCCCTCCACCAGCAACACAGGCTTGTACAAGCAGCTATTAAATACAATTCTCAGAATTGCTGTGGTGTCTCTGGAATAAAATCTAACTGAAAAGGGTTATTAAAACTTGTCTCCTAAATTGTTTCGCCAGAAAACGCAGCCAGAGGTTCTGAATGTGTAAAGGAAAGCATATGCACATGTTCAATTTCAGATGCTTTCAGAGAAAAAATAATTAATCTTCTCTGCAATCTAGTGAAGCAAGCACATAACCCTGTGAAAAACTACACTATCAGGGGGAAGGAAGACAGGGAGAAAGACAGAGAAGAGGAATCAGCCTGGCATGGTTAAATGATTTGCTCATGAACAAGATCCATCATCAGGCTTACAGAGTGACCCAGCTTCCACAGAGTTCCAAAGAAGGAGTTTAATAGTTCCAAGCATGATTCTTAAGCACAGGAAATGTGTGATTCTCATGTACCTGTCATTGTTTAATAGTTCTTTACATAGATCCCATAGTTTAGGCTAAGAATCAAAGTCTATTGGATTTGTTATTGAGGATATTTTTCCAATATCACTGTCTTAAAAAAAACCAACAAAGCAAATATTACAAGAAGACAAGTCAAATCATTTGCCTTCCTACAAACAGATTAGCCAAACACTGATAATACTGTCACTCTGGAATTCTATGTTTAAAAGAAAACAAAACAAACAAACAAACAAACAAACAAGAACCCAAATAAAACCAAAATATCCCAAATCCTAAAATGTGGCTGGTTTGAAAACAACTTGGCACACTTGTGCTTGGCTGTTTTCTAGATCATGGTCACAACTGTTGCTACAATTGCAAATGTTTAGATCTAGATCATTCCAGCTTTATCAGTATTTCCTTTGAGGAGGGAGAAAAGGTAACTTTGGCTTTCTCACTGGCTGAGAAATTTTCTGAGGTGAGGGAAATCTTATTTTCCACTGCAGTTCACCTAGGTCTGTTTGTAGTAGAAGAGACTACCCCTCTAATTATATGTTTTATGTTTTTCTAAGGTTCTCAGCCTATTTATTTCTGCAGAAAAGCGTATCTTTAAATTGTGAAAATCACTCCATAAATTCTGAGTTAGACCAGTCAAGGTCTGATACCTTATCTGTGCTCTTACTGTGTACAAGGTCACATCATCAGCATGTAGATGTACAGAATATTTCATGAACTATACAGCGTTGACAGGTCATTAATAAAAACTGCGAAAGTAAAAGCCCTCTAATTAGCTCCTGAGGTAACTTTGTGTGTAACATTTTCACCCCAGATTCAACACCATTAAACAAAATGACTGGTGTTTGCTCTCTAATGTAGCCAGAGCACCATTCCACTGCAGTTAAACTCAGCCAAATTGAGGGAAACTTAGACAGCAATATGTTGTGATTTATTGGAACAAAAGGCCACAGTCAAATCAATAGAGATAGTTCCCACATTAAAAATTATGATGTATGTCTGTAACAATATCAAGGTTACCTTGAAAAGAGCAATGTGGCAGGCCAAAAACATGACTAAAATAGGGTCAATATACTCTCTTTGAAAGGAGCACTCATTAATTTTTGAGTAATCATGAGAAAACAGAAAACACAAATAGGTTATAATCAGGGCAGTACAGAAGGGTTACCAAAGCAGCGCTTCAAATGGCCGATTATCTCAAATTAGAAATATTGTAACAAAGATCCAGCAACAGGTTTGAGAAGAGCTTACAGAAAGCATTTAAAGAGACACAGGGTGAGGTTCCCAGTGGTTATCACGCTGGGCTGGGAGCAAGGGGCCACTTCTTTTATGGACTCAGTTTCTCCCCTGCATTACAGATGACTGAAAGCATATTTTCACTAGCAATTTGTAAGGCAAGGTAAGGCTAAATATCCAGGTGTTATCAGACAGAAGGCAAAATACCTTTTTTTAGGCATTTTTTTTTTAAAAAGCTTTTCATATGAAAGGTAGGAATGCAAGATTGCCTGGGTGAGAGTGGCTGGGTTGAAAAGAAGGGAAAATAAATACTTCAGCCTATATTTTGGTGAGTGTATTACTTTGTACTGTATGCTGTTTGATATTTCTAGTGATTGGCCACCTCAAATGCATTTGCATTGCTGCATCTTTCTGCATTACTTGAGAGAAAGGGATTAATGAGAACTGGAGATGACCAGACGAACTAATCCAAGTGTGAAGAGACTTGTCTACATAAACAAGAATTACATTCTTGTAACCCGAAAGTTCTTAGCATCAAAGCAGTACAAGGCCTTTTACATCAGTATCTAAACTTGAATGACATGTTGAAAATTTCAAATAACTGGAATCTATTTTAAAGCAAATTAATAACCCAACAACCTAGTTCACTCTGATATAATAGAGTAATAAAATATAATAAAAATAATTTGTGTCAGTTTGCAACAACACTACATTTTGACACCTTTCCAGCAGATAACCTGAGCTATGTGTGGTTTTATGATTTTAAATCTCTCATAATTCTTCTAAATTGCAACATGAGACCTCAGGTCCATTGTTTTTACATCCTCCTCAGAGGGGCAAGTCTCCAGTCTTTAAATGAGAGTTCTTCTAAAATCACACCCCAACTGCTCGTTCTGCCACCCCTCATATTTAAGGAAGGTTATTCCCAGAGAGAGATGATGGAACATGGAGCAAAAAAACCAGGCAGAGCTGAAGGCATGGGAGCCTCAGGGCTCACCCAGACTCTCATACTTATGACCACACACCATGAGGCAAGAAAGATGAAGAGGAAGGGTAAATTTTCATCTATGACAGTGACTTTTTGAGCCAGGCAAATCTGAAGAGTTCTTAAAAGGTCACAAAGTCCTTGCTTGGTCCCAGGCAAGGTACAGCAAGGGAAGGTGTATTCCTGGGAATCGTTCTGAAGTGGCCCAAAGAGAGTTCAGTGCAAGACACAATGTCTCTCCAGACAGCTGCCCTGTGATTTCTCACTTATCAGGTTTAATAGCATTCCTTACAAGTTTTTTAGATGAACTAAGTGCAGATCTCCCCAGTTATACTAAAATAGAACTATAATCACCACCACTGTGGTTGTTACCACAGTTCCTAAGCAGAGGATTGCAGGAATATCCCAAGAGAAAACTGGTCCTGAGCACTCAGGCTGTGCCTAGAAGTAAATAGAATTCCTTCCTACCACACCACGGACTTGGTGGCAATATTTGTTGAACACTTATCAGTTTTACTAAACTTAACAAAAATACAACCCATCTACATAAAATGCTGTCAGATCTACTGCTCACAACAACTGTGTTTCATTCTGGCATAAATACCACTGGACAAAAAGAAAATAAAATTGGCATTTATTGCTAAATATTTAGCCTAAGTAGGAAACATGGAATTAGGGTACTATAAGAGAAACTCATTAGGATGTTATCCAGATATGATGGAGAAGTTACCTTCCAACATCTTTAAATACAAGAGATACATAGAAATAAATACTAATTATTAGAATTTATCATAAGCAATATATTTGAAGAAGAAAATGCTAAAACCACAGGCATTTAAAGTTCAATAATGAAATTATTTCTGCATTATTATGGTATTAACTTGTTAATCATATTAACAATTTTCTATTTTATTTCATAAATAAAAGTCCTGTGCTGATTGAGTTGTCAGTGTTGTCTGTGGCAGCCATAAGAAATACCAACACAACAGCAGAAAGTTAGTGGATAATTTTTACTTTAAATTAAAAGATATTCTAATTGGATAGTTACTACCTGACATGCTGATTTTTTTTTTTTTTTACTAAACATAATTTAGGTATTGATTAACGTAGAGATGGTGTCACCACTTTTTTTGCACACTGATGTGGACAGCTCTCATTTGTGTGCTTATCCAGACTGAATCACAGAATGGTCTGGGCTGGAATGAACCTTAAAGATCATCTCATCCCAACCCCCTGCCCAGGGCAGGGGCACCTTCCACTGGACCAGGTTGCTCCGAGCTCCATCCAAGCTGACCTTGAACACATCTACGGATGGGGCAGCCAAAAGTTCTCTGAGCAGCCTCTTCCACTGTCTTATCACCCTCACAGGAAAGAATTTTTTCCTAATATCCAATCCAAAGCCACTCTCTGTCAGTTTGAAGCCATTCCCCCTTTTCCTGTCCCTCTTGTAAATAGTCTCTCTTCATTGCTCTTGAGGCTCCCTCCAGGTACTGGAAGGGACAATTAGGTCAATTTGAAGCCTCCTCTTTTCCAAACTGAGCAATCCCAAACCTCTCAGCCAGACTGAGGTCCATACTTCCATGTCTCCATGATGTGGCTGCCCCTCCAGACCCATCCCAGGTGTATCCTTCTACACGATAACAAACTTCAAATGCCATTCAATGAACGTGATGTGACCTAAACAGATGGTCAGCCACGCTTTTTGTCTCCAGACTCTGTTAATCTGTACCAAATTCAACTGAGGGAGAAAGGCTGATGATTTTCAGCCTATCAATCACCCTCACTTTACTTCATGTTTCGCAGACATGTTTAGATGGTGTTGGTTGCTTGATGAATATGCACGGATATTTACTCCAAAGCTTGCAGCTTGATGTTCTTTGATAGGCACTTCCAGCATCTTCTATTCAAATGAACATAACTCTTCTACAAAAGTAGACTAAATGTCAGCTCAAAAGCTGATCAGAAAGAATGTTAAAACAAATTATAAGTTCTTAGTGAAGAACTAGAGACATATACTAGGACTATAATGTCTTCTACTGAACAGATATTTTTTTTTTCCTTCTGGAGCTACTGAGATCCAGGGATCCTCAATCTGACTATTTCACTGATGAGCAGAGATATTCTTTCATGTTATGTTTTCAGTTGCCCAAACTGGGCGTCTGACTGGTTTCCAGGGCCCTCTTTTCTGCTTCAATCACTAAAAGAAGAATGATCTTTAATATGGATAAAAATCTGAGCAAAACTAGAAGACAAACACCACCTGAGAGTGATCTACTCAACATTGTGCATTGCTCTTGAGCTCTCATCTATAGAGATGGTTACAGCAAGTGGATTGGACAGAATTTGAGAAAGAAAAATATGTGTGGAGCAGATGCAGACATATTGTGACAATCAAATTTAGCCACAGGAGGCAGCCAACCAAATGGGACCTCAACCAGTTTTATCTCAGCTGGCATTTGTTTGGGGGTTTTTTTTTAAATTGGTTTGGGGTTTTTTTGTTTGGTGTGGGGTTTTTTGGGTTTGGGGGGGTTTGTTTGGTTTGGGGTATTTTTGGTTTTGGTTTTGGTTTTGGTTGGGGTTTTTTTTGTGGTTATAGCTAAAAGCAAAGCATTACAATTATGGAATATCCAGAGCCAATTCTCTTTATCTGGAGGAGCTGAGCCCAGGTGAAAAAATGCACAAATACAAAGCTCTGCTATAATCTGCAGAAGAAAACAACGTGCTGCTCTCTTCACCTAAATCTAAGCCTTCAGAGAAATCTGATGATCTTATTTAGTCCATAGATTAAGATCTCAGCTGAAATGTAATAAAATTACAATAAAGGTTATGTATCAATAAGGTGTCAGTTGTGCACAGGGATGAAGTATTCTAGTCATAATTAAATTTTAAATCTAATTATGATTTGAGGAGTCCTTTTAATTACATTGCGATATTTTGCTTTTGTAGGAAGATGATTGCTATAGCATCTTTTATTTGTAATTTTCTTTTAATTAAAAAATGTAAATAAATCAAAACCAGCTACTTAAAATACTTACATCTTAAATGAAAAACAAACAAAAAAAATGCAGGAATTTCACTATCCAGGTCTTATCTACTGAATGACACCTAGGCATAGTATGGAGGGCAAGAGGGGGGTGCCTAACAAAGTGGTGAATTTTACATTATCACATATTTCTTTCACATATCCAGAAATGGCCAAATTACTTGGGCCAAAGGAGAAAAAAAAAAAGAGCTTCCTCAGAGCAAAGAATATCAGACAGGAAAGTTACAAACCCTTTTCTTCAAAAGGTGTTGGGATTGTAGGGCATCCTTTGGAAAGCTGCTGGAGGCTGCCCTGCACTGCACTTCTCCAGCATCCCATGTTCAACAGCACAGCAATTCCAGGTCACTCTGATTATCACCACTCACAAGCCTCTTTCTGCTCATTTGTCCTCCTCGTGTTTCTTTCTAGCACTTAAGTCAGTTTGTATCACCTGCCTGGGTGCTAACTTTGTGTGTTGGCTTTAGTTCCTTTTTCCCTCTGGTATTAGACTTCCTGATGGGATGGCTTGAGAAGAAAAATGTTTCTTCTTGGCCTTCATTTCTCTCAGCAAAATACACAAGTGTCCTATAGTCTTTTAAGACAGTCTCAGTTTGTCTTTGCTGCACGGAAGATAAAAGAATTTGTTCAGGAGTAAGGAATGCCAGGCAGATTTCCCAGGCCCTCTGCTGTGGCATAAATCTACCACAATTCCTTTGATAAATATCTCTTTTGCAATGTATTAGGACCAGGTTTACCTTCGCCACAAACTTCTCATGTAGGAGGAGCCATCCACAATTGTTTCCAGGTGACCCTATATGATTATGCAGTAATGAATTCTGACTGTAAAATGTTCCTGCTGGGGGTTTTTTTTTCCATCAGCGAGTTTCTATGCCACAATTTATACCAAAATTATTCAACCAAATCAACCCAACACTTGTAGTGGAGCTTCATTACTTAAACTAATGATCCCTTTTCTAAAAAAATCTGTATTTTTTTGAAAGAAAGTTACTAATTTAGTCTAACATAATCTTTTATAAACTCATGTTATATTCTATCTCATTTTCTATTTATCCTTCATCTTTACTGTATTCTACAAGCTTTTCTTTAAGGGCTGACTCACACCTGATGTTGGACAATGCAGTTTATAAATATCCAGATACTCTTTTCCCTCTCTTGGTATTTATGTATATTGCAAGTATGTGTGTACATTGATCTGTGAAGACACTACAGAATTATAAATTTTTACACAGTACTGTCCTGGCTGGGCAGCTGTTTCTGCCAAAACACATGAGAAATGAGATACAATTTCTCCAGAGTAGTGGATTGGAAGTTATCTGCTACCCCAAGACTTGAACAGGTTAGAGGCTTTTAGCCTGGTGATAATTCAGTGTATAATCTCCACTTTCATTTCCATTCATTTTTTCCCACTAACTGACCTACCTTTGTTTTCCTTATTAATGTAATTTGGTTAATGGCAAAAGACAATTTTTTCTTTCTTTCTTTTGTGAGGATACTCCTACAAAGTAAAATAACTCTGTTTTGCCTTTCTTTAGTCCCTTTTTATATGCTTGGGTAAAAAAAACCAAAACCCTTACTAGTTGTTTGGATGTTCTTTTCAAACCATACCATACCTTTCCTACTGGCAATTCTGAGTTTATCAGTACAACTCCCAGCCTTTAAGACACAGTTTGCCATGTTGCTCATTCCACTCCTTCATTCTTTTTAGGGTTTTTTTCCTTATTTCTACTGTACAGGTACTTAAGGTGCTTTTTTTGTTTGTTTTTTGGTGGTTTAGGGGGTTTTTTTTGGTTTGGTGGGTTTTTGTTAGAAAGTATTTCCCCTCTTGCTGAGATAAAAATCTTAACAGATTTTGAAATGTGGATTAAATTCTAAACTTCTGTACTTAAATCCATACTTTCTCAGCCCAACTAAAAACCTACATTTATTAGATTNGTCCAAACATTTTCTACTTTTCAATTGCAATTTATGTGTCTAAAGCAACATTATAATATCATTGTTCACCAACAATCTATCTAGAACCTGAAGGTAATGTTAATAAAGAATATTATTATCAAAAATAACTGGGACTATTTTTGAGGGCAGCTTTTGTTACATGAAAATGGTGTTTTCACATCAGCAGAAAAAGTCTGTATATTGGCATTCATATGCAATATGTGCTTTGGAGATGTTTCTGTAGCATTCATGAACCACCAGATCTCACAAGGATTTTAAAAACTCTGCTTGCCTTGAATCAACAATAAATTAACATTTCATATTTACAAAGTCACCCACAACCAGCAAAAACTTTAGTAACTGAAACAGATGAAATGAAAAGAGCCAAATAAGTAAAATATTTGACTTCTATTTCTAGTATATATTGGCAGCATCTGGCCTTGGAGGGAGAAAAGATTACGCCAAGCTTGGATATTTTTGATCAGATTCCTCAGCTTTTCAAGAAGTCCAAATATCTGACTCTGCATCGCTCTCTTTTCTAGAAGCAGTTTGCTGATGGTGCTCAGACCTGAGCAGCAACAGCACTAAGTTCTTCCTCAGCACAGTGCCACAGGAAAAAAATGATCACAATTATTTTTGGCCTGGATGCAAGTGGAGCTGTTGCCATTGCTGTCAGATGTTCCCCCCTACCCCAGCAAAGGTCACCAGCCACCGAGGAGCCTGCGGGGTACGTGCTCCTCACCCACAGCAGCTCAAGGGAAATGCCATCATCTTCCTCTGACTTCTGTGCGTGGAGGGCAAGGACAGAGCCCTTTCCTCACGGTGGAGGTGACTGCAGGGGCTGGGGACAGAGCTGAGGAGGGCAGTGCCACTGCCACCCGCAGCCAGGCTGCTCCATCAGGGCATCCAGATGAACAAGGAACAGCCCCACAGTCACTGTCACACCCAGCCCAGTGGATCCCACTGCCACTGCTTTGGTGGGTGCTTTGTGGTCTGATGGATACAGAGTGGCTTTCATTAAAAATGTGCTGTGGTCATGTAATATCCATTTTAAAAAAATCCCTTTGACAATTCCCTAAGGATTCAGTAGGAGCAGGATTAGGCCAGAGCCAAACGCATCTGAAAATCTGCCCTTTGAACATGCTGAGCAGGGCAGGGGTGGGAGAGGAACAGTGTTTTACACTTATTGTGACCATTTCAGTGCCAGTTTGATAACAGTTTCCTAAAGGTGCCATCTTTACAGAACTGAGCTTACTTTCATTTTTTT
>VWYP01004472.1:86307-105305 GCA_013400435.1 Pycnonotus jocosus
CCCCCACAACAGTCTCTCCACTGTCTGTAACTTCAGTAACAGCACTTGGATTTAACTACTTTATCAGCAATTTCCAGATATCAGGTCTCAGGTCCTCTAAGGGAAGCTGAGGATTAGATTCATTAGCTTGATACCCTTCTTATCCCAATGATGCTTGAGCACCATAGGGACAGGAATATTCTGGCTATTTAAATGCTTTGATATCTCCAGTGTCACAATCTGTCATTTACCAGGCATGTGTGCAGCAGAGAGCACAGTGGGCTGCCAGAGCACCTAGAGGAGAAAAGACCAGCAGTATGTGTCCATCAGCAACCCCCTCTGAAAGTGGCAGCTCAGCACGAAATCCAGAGGGATCAAAGCTGGGGTGCAGCCCCAGCCAGCCCCAGGGCAAAGAGCAGCTGCTCTCCAGGCAGAGGATGTTTGCACAGACACTGCCACAGGCTCGCTGTGCAGGGCTGGACATGTGCACACCCTCCTGAGTGCACAGCCTGGCACTTTCCTTGCAGGAGGAAAGGTCTTTTCTCCCTGAGACCAGCCCAAAGAATACAGCCCCAGCATTTAAGGAAGCTTCCATAAAAGCACTCAGCAAAGAATAGGATTTAAAATTACATTGGCACAGGCTTGATCAAAGCCAAGCTGAGTGTTGGGCAAGGCCTCCCTTCATTTCAGAACTCTTTAGCTCTGTTTTTGGAGGTAGCTCATGGCAAAATGGATGATGAAGAAGTGTCACAAAGAGAATGAACACTCAAAGGAAGAAGGAACCCAAGTATTTGTTGTGGCCAGATCAGACCCACCTCTCCTTGTCTGGGATTCTTTCTTAGCATTGCAAGTTGCCATCTCTGACTGACAGTGCTTTAACACCTAATAGAGAAGCAGACAAGTTTTTCTCCAAATAATAATACTGAATAAGTTGCTTGTAATGAGGTTTACCTCATTTTAACCTTACAACACCTTTTTTTAATTCAAATAGTGCTGACCATTGGAGGGAGCTGAAGAATTCACAGATCCTAGAATACTCTTTGATTAGAAGTGGTTGTTAAATTTGAAGATCAGAGTGATTTCTTCTGCTCCTTGCTCATTTTCCTGCATTCTTGCTTTACAGGAAGCTCATTAATAGATCAGTCTGCCCAGTTTGTCATCTGTTTCATTATGCAAAATACTTTGGTTTCATTTACCTTTCCTCTGAAAAAATCAGTTATCTTCAGCTAGATAAAATGATTTCTTTGGGTTTCTTTTCAACCCCTGAGCAGCTCAAAAATCTCTAAAATCTCAACTGGTGGTAAAATAGGAGGGAACCCTGATGTGTGCCAATTGCAATGTAATGATCTTTATGTTCTCATTTAAATGGGAAGTGCAATAGCTTAGAAAGCTGACCACTAGGCAAACCTCACATTGACCTGAAAGGAAAATAAAATAGTTTAAAAGCTCTCTGAACATTATCAAAGGATCTATTTGACAGAAAAATTAAAGAAGGAATTCCTAAAATGGTGCTTTAGTTCCCAACTCTTTGGTTTTACAATATCTATGGCAATTAAGTGCAAGAAGATTTTTGGTTATTTGTCCTATTTCTTGACCCATTAAGAGAAGTTACAGTGTTCTCTTCACTAATAGATCAGAAACTCCTAGGCCTATAGATCTGCTTCAATATTTTTCTGAAATTAAAAAGATCACATCTTTCCAACCTCATATAAACATATCAGGACCCTACAGAGATAGAGAGTATGTTGTAAATAGTGCTGACCCACAAATATGCATGAAAAAAATATATATTTTTAAAATAGAAAAAATTCATAGAATCATGGAATGGTCTGGGTTGGAAGGGACCTTAAAAATCATCTCATTCCATGGGCAGGGGCACCTTCCACTGTCCCAGGTTGCTCAGAGCCCCATTCCAGCCTGGCCTTGGACACTTCCAGGGATGGGGCAGCTTCTCTGGGCACCCTGTGCCACGGCCTCACCACCCTCACAGCAAGGAATTTCTTCCCAAATTCATCCCCTAACTGATAATCATTTAAGTTCAACAAAACATTTAGCCATCAATTTCGTGCAAGCATCTTTGTCCCCATGACTTCCTAGCTACTGGAAGGGACCTCCAGTACAATGAAGTTCAGTCTTTGCATGTAAACCTAAAGGTTTGGTGGCTTTGGTCACCTTAACACCTGATAAAACCCAGCCAGGCATTTAAAAGTTCTATGGTTTAAAATCTTAGATGTTAATAAGTGTGTATGAAATAAACTCTCATGGGAATACCCCCAGAAATTCATTAATTTCTTGCCTGCTTGCAAGACCAAGGAGGAAAACAATAACTAAAGACAGGAGAAGACTGAAGTGGGGAAGCACAGAAACAAGTTAATATATTTACATGTTTGCTTGATTTCAGTTGATCTATCTGCAAGATAACAAGGCTTTGCTACAATCGGGATTTATTGTCATATGAGGCCCCTATTACTGCAAATTTATTCATTTCTGAGAGTGGTGGAAACGGGGACACAGGAGAATCCCTGCTGTGAATGAATCCATGCAGGAATCCATGCCCATGCCATACCACTTCCAGGGACATGTGTAAGAGAATTATACCTTGTGTAAGGAAACTATCGAAGTGCACTGCTGAAAAAGAAAAACATGTAGAGGGAGAAAACATTAAACTGGATCCTACTCTTAACACTAAACCATTAGATTTCTTTTGCTGGACTCATTTCACCCTCAGACCAGAAAAATCTGTTTCATACAATAGGGTGTTACTAAAAACATCTTCAGCATTGCAGGATGCTTAAACTTCACCTTAGATCTGCACTGTCCAGGGACACCTGAACAAGTTTTCAATGAACTCTCTCAGACAGCAAAGGGATCAAAGCCCTGCCCAGAAGAATATGTCCCATTCCTGTCCATGATAACTAATCATTAATATCTACCAGCAGAGTTCATCCTCATAATCCCTCTGGAGTCGTTTATTTCAGCATCACTGTAACTGCCTCAATATTTGGCCACAAAACGAGCTCCAAAACTACATAACAGAGCAACCCATATGTGACTTTTTGCATTTCCATGCTGGGAATTTACTGCTTTTCACACAGTCATGATACTGGAGCAGCTCCTGGTTAGATGAAGAGGAGGCAAACAAGTGATTGTCTTGCTTTTGTTTATCCCTTCTAACCACAAAAAAATCTTCAAAAGGAAATTTTGTCTAACAGCATCCTCCTTTTTTTCAGACTGAAGTTCTCAGCTGAAACTCGTGATTGTCCCTGGAGCTGGCAAGATCAAAGAGGTGTGTGCTAAAGAAACCAGAGAGAAAACTCCATTTGATTCCATATGAGAGTATCCATTGTTTTTCTGAGGTTTTTATAATCCACGAAACTAGCACAAAATTCATGTCAGGATTAAACAGCCAAACAGTTTTGCAACAAAGTCAAACACTTCAAGATGCAATCTTTTTACATTTTAATGGAGAGAAGATAATACAGTGACTTCTGGAACTGCACAGAAACTTGTTCAGTAAACTTTTAAGTATAACCTTAATAATAAGGTTAATAATAAAAGAATAAAATTATTCTTTACTGAAAAGCTTCAGGTGATGAACTCTGGTATCCTTACATAAATTGTTGCAGTGGCTGACCTTCTGCAGTGCAAATCTCATAAATATATTTGGGTTGAATTTTCCAGCTGCTGGATCTTGCAGTGCCAATTGTTCAATTACTTTATTAGATTAACAACTGTCTCCTAATATTCTTTTCTTTATGCAGATGCTCAGGGCATGTAATCTCCCTTAACCTTGTCTTAAATAACCTGATAATTTGTGCTTCTGAAGTTTCTAAGAAACATCCTTTCCAGACCACTTTTAATTTTTTTTTCTCAATTTTAGTCTTCCAGCTCACATAGTTTTCTTTAAATAGTCTCACTAGTTTTGAATATAATGGTAATTTCAGATTCCTATTCAAACAGAAAAGTTTGGGCATATAGAGCCAAAGATAATTTTGGGGTTTTTAGTCAAGTTTCACATAAGCCAGTTTTTAATTATTCTAAAGAAGTATTATTTCCTTTGTGTGCTGCATAAAAGACCTTGAAACTATAAACATGATTTGCATTAGTTTTGGACAAAAGAACATGTATTTAACAGGATGAAAAGGCATGTTTGTTTAAACATGCTCATTTTGTCAAGTTATCCAGCTCTCAGTGCAAGAGGTGACCTGTTTCCCTCACAGCCCCTCACAAAGTGTCATCAAACAGGACATATTTTGTGTTTTCCACAAAAAAGCTACCAACTGACCCAATCCAACCTCATAAATCCCTTCTCTGGCTGGCAATGCCCATTTTTATTTCCTTTTGAGACAATTTCATAAGCTAATAATTAATTTGATATGGATGAAATTTATTTAAATTAATGTAACTTATTTTAGGGTTGTGCTATATTTTTTCCTTCATTTATAATAACTTTTGAATCAAGACAACTAGGTTGCTTTAATACACAACAAAATTAAGAGAACATCAGGTATGCTTGAGAAAGCCCTTTTTTTCTAATACAATTATTCTGATAGGGAGTAATAAGGCACCCATCATTTCACCCTTTATTTGGCAATGTCCACTTCAGGTTTTCCACATTTGTTTCCAGGATCCCTATCTTAACTAGCCTACTCAGCCTATTTCAATTTTTTTAAATTTCTTTTTTTAATTATTCTAACCACATTGCCTTTTTTCCGGTACTCTGGCACTTTGCCCATCCTTAAAGATTAATTCAGTGTCCACAATTTTACTTCAAGACACTCCATGGCCAATTCTTTTAATAATTGGTTGTAACTATGGCTGTTTAATCTCCTAAATATTAGCTGAAGGAGTTTCAGTATCATGCTAAAATATAATCCTGCTTCTTTCCAATTATAAAATATCTATTTATTACATCTTGATGTACATTACTAGAAAATTTTGTCATCTCTATCCAGCACTGAGATATCTACTGAGATCTGATTTGTTCTTTGTGTGCTTTAGAAATTCTTTCCTGATTTTTGCACCCTCTTGAGTGCAGAGGGGTCTTTATTAATGCATTTAGGTTTTTCCTAGCAGTTGATTTTCTGTCTTAAATGTTGGTTTGTGTTCCCTATGATGGGCTTTTGCTCTTTTTCATTTGCTATATACTGTTGTGTACAAAAACCGCATGTTGTTACAGGGTTTTTTTACTTTTATAAAGGGGTTGTAATTTCCTTCTCCTTCTATTTTAGCTGGACTTTTTTTAGACATAGAAACCTTTCTTGATTGCAAAGCTGGATTTGGGGTTTGGTTTTTTTGGTGTGGTTTTTTTGTTTTGGTTTGGTTTGGTTTGGTTTTGGTTTGGGCTTTTTGCATCTAGTAAAGCATTCCTAAACAATTCCTAATTATGCAAATTCTTGTGTTCAAATTTTTCTCCCACTCAATTTTGCCCCTGATTGTTTTCTGCTTTGGGAAACCACGCTTTTAGAACAGTTTATGTGAGAATAAAATGCTGTATTGCACAAAACAAAAGACTATAATGCTATTTGCACAAAGCAAATAAAATTAGATGATGACTGCTTGCACCTAGGCTACCGACTAGTACAGTGATAAATTCATCTTTATCTGTCAGAATACAGAATTAGGAATGTCCCAACTGGGCTGCAGTGTCAGCTACAAGTTTTTTAACATTTTGGAAGCAGCAACAAACCAGGACAGAAGTTCTTTGCAGGACAGAGAGGTGTTCTAAAAGTTGCCTCAAACACTTATTTCCCTTCATCATATGGTCTATAACAGTTCCTTTTTTCTGCATCATCAGCAAGACCCTCACTGTCTTGTTCCCTGTCTTGTGCCCAAAGATAAGAACCATAAATGGGATAATGCTGTAATATCTAAATCAAAACTGCAACCAGGACATGAGCCAAATTTTCTGGGGATAGATCCTATAAGAAGGATCCAATCCAGCCACTCTGTATACAGGGTTCAGTATTCCAGATTTATTCCTCATTTATTTTTGCCTCCAAAAGTGGGAAGCACTGTGGAAAGTTTTTTTGCCATCACGAAACACAAACTATCTGAAAACTGAATATTTTTTGGCCCATGTCTGCTTCCCAAGGCTTCCTCACCCATTAGAAAGGCAGCTTTCTGCATTGCAAGGCTGCAACTGTGTGGTTAACACTTCAATGGAATCAAGTCAAGGCAGAGAACAAAACTCCCATTTTCCACAGAAAAATCTCAATATGTAGAACTCTACATCTTTCAGATTTTGGGGGTTTTTTCAGAGAGACTTTAAAAATGCATTACAAATAGAATTTTCTGCAGCAAAACCTATTTTGAAAGACACTTTGTTTTTATTTTTGCGTTCAAAATCAAAGATAGCCAGATGAAGAAATTTACCTCTTCATTTAGTTGTAATTCTTGATCTTGTCTTAAGCTTGTGTTGCCAAGGCATTAATAATTCAACCACAGAGATTGCAAAAAAATGGAATTCCCAACACATGAAAAATGCTGGAAAAAACCAAAAGCTTTTTATTTCCCTTTTTTTTTTTCCCTTTTCCCCCACAAAGACAGCTCTAGCTTGAAAATTCCAAAACGTTCCCAAGGTGGAACAATCTGAACGTAAATACGCTACTCAGATTTTTTTTTTGGCTCCTGCTTGCCCAGCTGGCAGGCTGCTCAGCTCTCCACATTTGGGGAAATGTAGAAGCTGGGGAACAGCACTCCTGGGAAAACCAGTGGTGCAGAGGAAGGAGAACAGGCAGCTCCCCACCAGCTGATCGGAGACTGGGAGTGCTGTGAGCAAGGCAGCTGGCAGAGTCTAGGAGAGGACATCTGTTTTGGGAGAACTTGGGAGCTAAAAATGTGCACTAGGGGATGGACCAGGCCTGGTGAGGGGGTGCCCTGCCCTAAACACCCCCCTGCCCTAAACACCCCTTGCTCATCAAGGCAGCCCCCAGTGTCACCAAACCCACCCCTGAGTGGCTGAGACACCACAAGTCCCAACCTGAGGCTTTACAAAACCTCACCACCAAGGACAAGCCTGTTGTCCTTTAACTCTACCTTCATCCTTGGAATCTGGGAGGTGGCAGCTATGTCTGGTTTTTTTATCATTTTCCTCTCTCTATTTTTCTCCCTGTCTTCTAATCTTCTTCTCACAGAACATAACATTGAATGGGTTTCTGTGTTCCAATCTTTGCTGTGGTAAGTGACATTGTATTGTATTTATTCTTTTGCCAGTGTTCCTTAGTTTTCTATAGCCTGCCAGTAAACTTTTGGGTATTTTTACCTCTTGAGAATATTTGGTGGAAATTTTCTCCTTTGCATCTACCCAAGCAAAAGAACTTTGGTTTAATCTGAGGTTTGAGTGACCTGGTAATAATAATAATAATAATAATAATNTATAGTCTGCCAGTAAACTTTTGGGTATTTTTACCTCTTGAGAATATTTGGTGGAAATTTTCTCCTTTGCATCTACCCAAGCAAAAGAACTTTGGTTTAATCTGAGGTTTGAGTGACCTGGTAATAATAATAATAATAATAATAATCTGTAGGATTCATCAACAAATCTGCTGCCTGAAAATCTGGAGATAAACTATCAAATGGGATAGAGAGAGCTGGTGGAAAACTTGCTATCAAAAAATTTGGTACGAAAAATCAAATAACAAATGCAAAAAATGCAACAACCTGAGTGATGAGGCAGCTCTTGCTTTAAAGAACCAGAATGCAGAGAAGCTTCTCTGACAATGATTCCACAAAAAACTGCAACATTTTACATTTGCCTGAGGGGTATTTATTATTTATACTTAGGTATGCACAGATCTTGAGCATGCCATGATCTGTTTTACATCTGCCACCCTCCCAAATTAATTTTTATTGTAGAAATCATTCAGAGTTCATCACTGGTGGGGAGCCTGTTCATTGAAACTCATTATTGTTCTAATGAATTACACGCAAGAGCTGTAAGTGATTACATTATAATAGTCAGAGTCAGCCATTCAATGAAAATTTAATTACAGAGTACAGGGACATGACAAAAAATAAAAAAAAAATAAAAAAAAATCCAAGCCTGTGTTCTGGAATGCAGTCTCCCGAGCCACAGCTGGCTATTGAAGCTCTTCTTGCAATTATGCTTTCTCTTAATCACACCCATGTTTTAAGATACAAAAGAGGCACTGAAGTACACAGCAGTTGTAGCAGCTCCCCTTGCCTACCCCTCCTGGCAACCCTGGAGATCTTTTTGTTCAGTCTTTGGGTGATACACATACAATCTTTGTCAACAATGGAGGAAATAACCTTCACCTTGTAGAGAATCATAGAATGGTTCACATTTGAAGGGACATTAAACATCAAGTTCCACCTCCCTGCCATGGGCAGGGACAATTTCCACTAGACCAGGCTGCTCCAAGCTCCATCCAACCTGGCCTTGAACACTTCCAGGGATGGGGCAGCCACAGCTTCTCTTGGAAACTGTTTCCCAATGGCTCACCACACTCACAGCAAAGGATTTTTTTCTAACATCTAATGTAAACCTACCCTTTTTCAGATTAAAGCAAAAAAATTAGACCCCACTCTTTCCTTCTATGAGTCAGCTCCAAGTCAGAATTTCTTCACTTCCCTTAAATGAAAGAACTCCACATCAACTGGAGTTATAGTTAAAGTTATATTTCATTCCAATGAGATAATGTAATTGCTAACATATGCCTCCAAATGATTAAAGCTGTGTATTTCCACACCATGGAGTGTGTGTCTGATATTAGCGGGACAGTGTTGCTGAATAAAGGGGTTATAACCTTTATATATTGTTTTATACATACACACAAATGCCCTCCCACACTGAGAGTTCATATTGGCTTTGTCTGTGGGCACTTTAACAGAGTATTTGACATTACAAATTCACATTAGGCAGCCATCATAAAAGGAATTTAAATAAGGAGCAAATCTGTGGGGTACAAAGAAAGAGAGACCAAGAAAGTTGAACTTACAAAACTGTGACCTACAAGGGGTACACGAGAAAAAGTACATGTAAACAATTTCTACCAAGTATAAAATGCTTAGAAAAAATCTTACAAATGACAGAAGAAACTTTTTGTATCAGTAAAATTTAGAAAGTATTGCAACCCTGCAAACATTTGGCCAGTGTTTATCCAACTTGAGAGAAAGCAAAGGTATGTGGACTGTTACAAGAATATTTTCCATTATCATAAGGGAATCTTAAGTTTGGACAATTTTCATATAAATAAGATTTTATAAGTTGATTGTGATCCAAAACATAGCAAGTGAACCACTTCACTTTGTGTATGAGCAATTAATTATCCTTCTAACAAAATTGATTGTACCAAGAGCACATTTTTTTCCTCCAAGGAAAAAAAAAAACCCTACAAAATTTTAACCAATTAAAATCAAGGAACTAATAAAAACCATCAGCAATTAGCATGTAAAATGTTTTGCTCTTTTAATTTGATTTGCTCTGATTCTATTTGAAAAAGCAATACAGAGGAAGTAAGCCCTTTGCTCTATCTGGTGAGGAAAAAGATATAAAAAATAAAGGAAGGGATGAATGAAAAGGGAGGGGAGTTAATGTAGATTTGATACTGTAGTGATAATTTAGCTTGGTTTTAAGTACACTGGGCAACAAATAGCCTCATAAATGAGCTGGGTAAACTCTGAGGATACAGCAAGGAGCCATTTACTGCCTTGTAACCTCAACAGCAAACTGAAATTATCTTCTAAAATAACAGGTTTTCTAGTTGCACTGAATCACTGTGAAACAGAGGGACATTAACTTGCCTGCATCTCTCCCCTGGTTACCAGCAAAATGAACAGCATGAATTAATTCCAGGTAATGTAAGTTGTTGCTATTTTTAGCAAATTCAACCTTGAAAACTTCTTCAAATCAATGGAAAACCAGGCTGTGTTTGGGGTTCATGCATCTCTTAAAACATAAAGGAATTGGTACCTTCTGGTGATATTTGAAAATGTCCATTTGGAAATTCACCCATTCCAAAGCTGGCACTCAAACTATGGGGCACTCTGACCCCACAGGGGAACAAGTGCTGCTGGCTGGGGACATCCAAGCCAAAGCAGCCTCATGAGGGATCCTTGCTGGTGCAATTAATGTTCAGCCTGACAAAAATCAATCTGGAGACCTCATGAGATTTGTAACAATTTTTCCTCTCACTCATGTTTATGTCTCATCTGCAGGAAACACTTGAGAGCTGTGCATAAATCGGCATTGTAACCAGGAGTTAACTGGTCTTACAAAATTCTATAAATGGCAAATACCAACAAACAGTGTAAAAGGGTAGAACAAAATGTTCTTTGTCAAATGCAAGTTTGCACTCAGAAATACACAAAGATCTATAACAATAATATTTGTGTCACTTATCTAGTATCTTAGACATTTTACAATGAAATGAAAATTAATTCCCAATTGCAACAGTAAAAGTTAGGATAAAAATACCAGTTAGTATAAAAACATAAATAAAATCAATATACCATGCCAAGAGCTTTCTGGAATGGAGATGTTTTTATTTCAGAACAACTAAAGCTGTGTTGGTTCACAGGTCAAAAAGTCACATGGGCAAAAGTACTGGTGATATGTTAAGTGCTCTTGAATATGCCAACTGTCCCCTTTCTTGCTCAAGGGGCTGAATATTGATATAAAACCATTTTTGCACTTTGAGGCTGCCTTAGCAATTGTAGGCCTCTCTGAGCAGGAAGGTAAAGCAATGAGCAGGTGAGTTCCTGATACTGGGAATGAGCACATGGATTGGAGGGATTGCTGAGCTAATTGGGTTTCCCAAGCTGCAAACAGTGTCATGTGAACAATCACCAAGTGCACAGCTTTTTCTCACATAGCCTGAGTGGATTCTGGAGAGCAAGCAAGGCAAGATAGGCAGCATAGGTCTGGTAGGATAAGGGAAAGATGCCTAGCCTGAGGCATTGGCAAAAAGAGAACTGCCTGTGAGCTGAATGTGCTGCTGCTGCTCAGAGGATCTGACTCTCCCCTACATTTGAAACAATTTTGTGGCAATTTTGCTAAGAAAATACACCGACTCCACGTCACTTGGTGGTAATTTTTTTGCCAAATAGAAACTAACTTCCAAATCTCTAAATTGTCTTTACTAATTAGTCTAGGAAGCAAGAGTATAACGTAGTCAGAAACCACCAAAAATGTCTAGAAACAAGGTATTTTTAAAAGACTGGAAGTCAACAACTACTGTTTTTAAAACTGAACTCCAGCTTTGCAGGAGTCTCATGGCGCTCTCCTGCCATACTGAGTTTCAGCAAAGCCCTTCAGATATATTCTGGAAAAGTAAGTGGTCTGTGGGGTCTTGTGGGTAAGAAGTGACATAGTCATCTCCTTGGCAGTCACATTTGCCAAGTAAAGCCACTGGATAAACATAACACCCTCTAAATATGAAACACCTAATCAAAGCAAAAGTTTAGGCATGACATAAGAAATCCTAATAATTATATTGGATATGCTCTGCCAAAAGCTGGGGGGAAAGGCAGAGAATGTGAAAAAGAGGCTGAAAGAACACCATCCTGTGGATGCCCTGCCAGCACCTTCCAGAGTTACTGAGCAAAAGCCAGTTTGTCCAGTGTCCAGCACCATCTCTGTGATACCTTACCCTGTATGAAAACCAGAGCCAAACTAAGGGGTTTCACTTCAGTTACTACCAGAAGCTCATCGCTCCACCTCTGATTTTGTAAACCACCCACCCACCTTCCAAGCTTCCTCCCAAATTCCCAGCACAACACGAAAACCCACTGAGCAACAGCAAGTTTTCTTTCCAATAAGAGAAGTTTTAAATCAACGAACTGGAATTTGATGGTATTCTGAAGTCAGAGAGATAAAAATAATCTGAAACACAGTTTAAATCTGCCTGTTATAAAGGCTCTAAAATTCTGGATATCCTCTTACTTAACAAGTACATCCATAAATGGGTGCTATCAGTATTTTTAAATCGGATAACAGAGAAAACTAAGAACATATTAGGGGGAAGTGCACCTTTTCCATAATTCTGCCGACCTCAGTGCTGGTTTTGACTCCCCAAGTTAAATGCAGCAAGTTATTTCTGTTACAGTCAGTGAAAAATATGAAACTACCAAGAAATGTTGTTAAAGACAGAAAAATCTTTTGAAAAGAGGATTAATAAATAACAAAAAATAACCCTTTTGCTTTTTTGCTAGCAGAAGAATGAAAAAAACGAATAGAACCAAGTCCAGTGTGTATCAGCAGCACATTTCCTCCTGAAATACTTGATGAATCATATTGCCATATCATAGCTATTAAATTTAATCTGGCACTCAGCATACCGCTTTAATTTAGGAGTTTGACATACACATCAGCTTTCTGGAGATGTAGTGTTGGATCTGAAAATCCCCAGTAAAAAAGATCCCCCAATAAGTGTATTGGTCTGGACAGAAAGGAAACCTCAGCATGAATCAAAAGGCATCCAACAATAGTGGAAGTTCAGTGATATCATAAAAGGCACAGAAAGTGTAGATTGTCAGGAAACCAAAGCAAATTGAAGATTTGCAATATTTCAACCTGCAACAAGTGACTTCTTATGCACTTTTAATGGACTTTTAGAAATAATCTAACCCAGAATGGTTTACTTTCTCTGCATCGAAAAATTATCCACCCCAACATGATTTTCAACATGAGGAGTTAAATATACAGAACTAATCCAGTTCTGGTTGCTCTATTATGGCAGGTAAATGGTGCAGTAATTAAGAGCCAAACTTCTAGAAAATGAAATGCAACTTCCCAGGTGAAGCCCAGGGGAAGCTTTGTGAGCATGAGGTGTCTATAGGCAAGCAAAGTAAAATAAATGTTGAGGGAAAACAGATGAAGATTTTTTTTTCCTGAGGAGTTTTCTCTGGGTCAGACAAATGCTTAGCAAAGCCCTGTTGATTTCAGGGAGCATTACATCCCTGGACCTGAAATATATGAGAAATATATGTTCAGTCAAAACCCTGTAGAGACTGCTAAGAGGTTTTGTAAACTGTGAACTTGTGTCAGGTTATATATTTATTTATTTATTATTTAAACAAGAAAATAAAAACCTTTATCTTCCTTCAGTAAGGCTCCAAATTTTTACATACTGAAATTCCAGCAGGACTATTTTCATCAACATCAATTTTAAAAGGCCATATAATCCCAGCAAAACATGTTGAAAGGTGAACCACTATAACTGCATTTCTTAAGATGTTAATAACTGTATACAAGAACTAAATATTAATCATTAAATTCTACTTTTTAAAAACTTGCTCTATTTCTCTTATACACACAGTTTCTTGTTCCCTATTGAATAGATCAATAATATGATTCAAGTTATTTTAAAGTGTGAATATCTTTGCTCTGTGTGAGTGTTGAAACTAAAGCAATTACGAATCCCCTGCACTTGAGTCTTCCTAGTTGCCAATATCTTAACAATACTTTTTTAGCCTATATCAGGAAATGAAGGAAATAAAAACACAGAAAGAGCAGTGCAGGCACACTGATGGCAGTAGAAAATGTATAGCAGGGGTTATAAGGATGAAGTTAAAAAGAAGAATCTTTCATTATGTATTTTCTGATATCTCCAGAATACAAGTTGATCTGTATGGGTGGTAATTAGAGTTCTGATTCTGGGGTGATGAGAGAGATCTGAAAACATGCATGGGATGCAGTCCCAAGATTCCAACACTCATCCTAATTAAAATCTATTATGAAAAAATCAGTATTTCCTTTTTCCTTTCTTCAAAGTTACATTAATTGGATAAAACAAGCATCAGAATTTTGAATGTTAATCAAAGAAATAACAGTTTCACAGGACAAATCTTTAAAATTCTCCCTCTTTTACTTTCATAGAGAAGACTGGAGCTGAAAAAAACCCTGAAGAAATGTTTTCCTATCATTGCCTAACAAGAAATAGGCAGCTAATCAAAAGAAGATGCAGTGAAAACAAAACCACACAAAGCCCCACATCTGCTATCTCAATCAGATATCAGAAAAATCCTCTCTGTTTCTGTGTAATGAGCCAGCATATTTTAAAATACAACAGAGTAAATTTTCAAAGCAGCAAACTGATATAACCATACAGATCCTGTTGACTCCACACTGGCCACACAGCTAAATTCCAAGTGAATTTTCGACAACATATCCCCAAAGAAGATCAAAGGTGCCGGTGGATTTTGGTGTTAAGATGTAGACTGCCTTGTAGAAAACCACACAGCAATCCAATTCATTTTCAGAAAATCATAAGAGTTAAATAACTTCCATTTTCCTTTCATGGAGAATCATTCCTTTCTGTGCAGCAGGAGAGGACTCCTCTGGGAAGAAGAGGAAATCATATTTTTAATTCCAGGCCACAGACCATAAACTGACTTTGTCACTGACCAACTTTCTGTGTGAGATTTGAAACAAGGTTTTGTACCTGATAATGCTGTGATTAAATCCTGGATGCAAGACTATTAATGTGCACATATTTAAGCCTACAGTGAAGCACCACCATCCTGCCAGGCCATGCTACACTTCTTTCTTACTCATTTGTTTGTATATAGAAGATGTAGATTGTAATAATTCTTGAATATTATGGAGATCTGCTCTTTGAGAGAAGGCAGAGATGGCCCACAGGTGAGCTGCTGCAAAGCACAGAAATCAAAGAGGAGGAGTAACACAGTAATGATTTCCACAGAGAAAGATATGTCAAGAGAAAAGAAAAAAAAAAAAAAGGAAAAAATCATGAAAGAGATAATCTGGGTTTTTGACCACCTGTAGGGGAATATGTCTGGTAGCCTCTTAAGATCCTGTGTGATTTTGTTCTCACAAACACAGTTCTGCATCATTCTGCTTTCAGATCATTCCAGGTAACTGTGTAAATATTTTCCTCAGTGTATCTTTTTTAGTGAATTTAATACTTTGGAATTTGACTTTGAATTTTTGTTTTTAAAAAATTGTGATGAGAACTCATTTTCCGCTTCTGAAAGTTTCCTGGTCTCACTTGGAATTATAGAACCAAAACCACACCAAGCTCTATAGCTTGCAAATACTTTTAACATTTGGGTTGAGATTCATGACTGCATTGATACATGGTTTCATGTTTTGTTGTCAAAATATTCCATGGTATAGATAATGTATCAGAGTTGAGACCAAGCAGATGAGTTCTCAAATCCAAGACAACTGTTTTAAAACAAAACTGTTTATCAACTGATGCATGTTTTCAGAAAACCTTTAATTACTACAGCATAATGACAAATTTTACTTTCCTTTCTCTTTTAGACCAGAGAAACTTAAAGTTGTAGAGGCAAAGTTCTTGATACATATTTTAGCTAGAAGTCAGAAAATACTGATTGCTCATCCCTCTGGAAGGTACACTCTCCAGTCACCTCCAACCCAGTTTTTTCACCCGTGTTCGAGGTACACCCAGGCCCATTCTCAAAGAAAAGTCAGCTCTAATCCCCAGATTCTCAATAGCAAGTGCCAAATTTTAAGTTTTCACATATTAAAAATACTCAAATAAAGGGAAGGTGCCAAAATAACAGCAAACAGAACATTTAAATGTCGGCGTGCTACAAAATTGAAATGGTAAACAAATATTAAAAGTGGTGCAGAAGCTGCAGCCTCCTTTCCTTCACATAACGGCTGCTAAATTACTACACTGCCCAATCTCCAAAACTGTTAAATGGAACTTCAAACTAAAAATAAGCACTACCAGAAACACTGAATTTTGGAAATGAAAAGGAGTCCAACACGTAAAGATATTTTCAAACAGCTCCAGATATTTCCTACAGCTCCAATCTGCCCTGCAGGGTGAGTCCCCAGCTCCTCTCCCTGCCTCCCTCCTCCTGCCCTCCAGGAGAAGGTGCCTGCCCTGCTCTTCTTGTCCATTCCACACCTGGGCAAGGAGGGAAGGGAGTGGGGATCAAGTTCATGGTCAGGTGAGGGACAGAAAGGAGAGGGTTGGAGAGGAACCTCAGAAGTGCAGTTGGGGAGCAGGGGGTGCCCACGGGGCCCAAGCAGCCCCCAAGTGAAAGAGCCATTCCCACAGCTGGGGATGAAAGGGTAAGGGATTTCTACCCTCATATTTTCATTGGTTTCCAATCACAGACACCCTAGTTTCTTCCCCTTCCACATTTGTCACCCTTCTGGGTGCAGGTGGAAACTTGGTGTTAGATGTTGTTTGTTCTGCTCCATGCCAAGCTGTGCCTCTTTTTGGACTCAAATGGTGCAATTTCTCAGATATTATATGGTTTTGAAGCTCTTCTAAGCCTAAAATTGTGATACCAACACAATGTGTTAGCAACACAACCAAAACCTTGCTGCATAAACCCACTACAAAAGCAGGTGTTACCTGATTTTTGAAAGAGAAAAGTTTTCTTGGAGGTCTTTTCCCTCCAAAGGGAGCACTGTACTGCACACATTACATGTTGCCAGCATCTCTATGATGAAAACGAAGATTCCAAGTGGAATTAGGGCTGGTGAGCAGGGATGGGTATTAGCTCTTAAGGAGGTATTTTTATGGACAAGAACAGACAGTTTGGGTCACCTCTGTTAGTAAATCCTTTCCACAAGCTTCTATTTCACAGCACTGAGTCCAAGTACCATTTGGGTGTAGAGTGAAATCCTCACCCTATCAAATACATTTTTAAAATTGCTGATGACTTCAACAGAACAAATATTTGGCATTTTGCTTTTAAGTTGAATGTTTCAGAGAAATCTCTTTTTCCTCCTCCTTTCCTAGCTAAAGGTTAGGAAGCAAATTAAAGCTTCTGAAAAGATGGGTAAAATTTCATCCCCTGTAGTCCACAGTGACTATGTCAGAACATGACAGGAGAAAGCTATGATGTCATGTTAAAAATAGAGTCAACAGAAAAAGTGAGCTTTTCCTACAGGAAGGTGGCAGAGTTTGTTTGCCACATTTTTTGCAGTGGTAGGAATAGCATTGATCTGTATATAATGTACTGATAAGTAAATGCCCTGTAACATTGGGGTGCAAAGTTCATTTACTTGCTCACAAACAAAACCCTATCCAATATTCCAGGACTCAGCTCATGAAAGGAGTAGATTCTCCATGCTAACTCTTCTTCTTCTTGAAATGTTTCCATCTGTGCCTCTCTTTGTGGAGGATGCCAGCTACCAGCACTGCACTGGCAACTCCAGCTCTTATTGCTACAATTCCAGCTTTTCAATGTTTTAAAGACTAAAGTATTAACAGAGAAGAATTTGCAATTAATAAGTGGCAGAGGCAAAAATAAAAGACAAAAAAAAATTTTAAAAAAAGGCAAAGCACATCCCTAAAAAGAAAATATTTATAAAATATTGTATACACCATCACTTGGGCATGCTGAGTCCTAAAAGCAACACAAAGAGACAGTGTTTGTTTTCCTTTTCTTCTGCAAAACTACAATGAAGTGATAATGACCTCAGGAGTGTGTGTGTTTATTCCATCTTTGGCCCATTTGATGTGGTTTTGGCCTATGGCAAAGTTAAAGGCTAAATGTATTTTAAGTGGGCTAAACCCAAGATAAACACATGTCCCTGAGGTCATTATTTCCATTATATGACAGCTTGCATAAAACACCAAAAAGCATTGTAAAAACAGTGTAAACTTTTAAAACATATTCTTTTGTAGGCCAGCACATCTTTTAGAAAGTGTATACTGTTTCTAAGCAATTGTTTCTTCTATTGTCAAAGTTTCCTCTTCAGGAACAGAGAAAGCAAAGTTTATTTGGACTTTGGCTATACATGAGATAGTCTGGGCTCTGTAAATCCTACACATGGCACTGGAAAATGCAAACAGTGTATCCAAGCATTAATCATGCTCATAACAACTGTGTACATGGAAATATCTATCAGCTGCACTACAGCTTGGAAGAGTTGATCTACATGAAGATTGTCAGTGGTTTAAAAGCACACTACGACTTGATTATGGATACACAAGCAATTTAATGGACAAAAATCCATTCTTGTAACCAAGTAAATTACATTTGCACAGTTTTGCCTTGCTTTTTGATGCATATTTGGAGGCAAGTGATGACAAGGGAGCCAAGAAAGCTGTTTGGAAAATATCCTTCTTCCTCCACAGGTAAGCCAGAGGAAGGAGCAGGGAATTCTTTCCCAGTGTCAGTGCTCCAGCTTTCCCCTGCAGATCTGGATTGTGCTGACAAGGTTTGTCAGTAGAGGGTTTATTGACTCCCACTCCCCTTTTCCTTCTCAGCTTCCCCAGGTACAAAACTGGCATGGTCTCCACAGCCTGGTCTTGAGCAGCTCTGTCCTGCTGCTACCCTTAGTGGATCAGAGTTTGGAATCTATTCTCCACATACAAATTTAGGGATGTAAAGACTCATTTTTGAGGAAAAAAAACCACAAAACCTCTGAATAATTATTTTTCTCACCTTCTGTTTAAACACCTGATTCTGCATACCCTGAAGCTACCTGGATCATCTTTGCTTCTGCATCCTGAAAATCAAAAATAACCCAAAATTTTACATTTGTTTTCTCAAAATGGTTCTGCAGAATCCAGGGCTGAATTCAAAGCTGCCAGTATTTCACAGTTGCCACAACCAAACCAATTTGGGCGGCACTGTGCCTTCAAAATATCAATTGTCTCTTCAAGATATCCTCTGTGCTGGAGTTCATTTACAACCTCTCCTTCCCACCCATCCAGAAAAGAAAAAAGCGAAAAGTATGGGCTTTTGTCAACGAGCATGTTACAAGACAAAACTGTGGCTGAGTCTAAACCCACACCTGGGTTTCTTCTGCTTTCAGTCTGTCTCCTTGGGCCTCTTAGACTTTGATGTTGTCCAAAATGTTTCTTTTTTATAATATTATCACCTTACTGTTGGTTTAGAAAAAAGGCAATGATTTTTTCAACCTTTTCTGCATGTTCTAGAGAAGACCTTTCCCCACTGGGAGCAGGAACACAAGGAGAACAGGCAGATTCTAATCATACCATCACTTTGCTCTAGAATGCAACTTCCCTACATTCACCTTTTGATACATTTTTGTTTTGTGAAAGCTGAAATGGTCTCCTGCCCTCCAGACAAAG
>VWYP01004475.1:0-22329 GCA_013400435.1 Pycnonotus jocosus
GAGGCCAAACTCTGTGACTAGTGAGTCTCAAAAGTCAGTAGCTCTCCCCATCACCAGGAGCAGACCTTATTTCTGGCTGGTAACCTCAGCCAGGAGGAGTCACCCCTGGGAATGTGGCACTCTGCTGGCAGAACACAGCTGGAATCAGCCAAGTCGTGTGGACTTTGTCACAGATTGCCACACAGCCGGTGCTCTGAGCTAGCCAAAGCCTGTGCCAAGCTACTTTTGCTCATATTACAAACCATATAACAGTATCCCAGCTGGCTCTGAATATTTCCACAAAGCAAAGAGATCCCACACTGCCAAAATGGAAAGAATTAGAAGGACCACACCTTTCTGTTATAGTTCAGAGATTTACCACAGCAAAGGGCTACAGCCCCTCCTTTCTGACCTGTCTCCCTGCTTCCTTAGCTCTTTGTTCCTGACATATCTGTTTAAGAAAGCAGCTTTTCCAAATTATTTATCTCATATACAGCTTGAATAGTTCAAAATGAATATTCCTTTGGCTAAACCCCCTGCAGGTTTGATGGAGATACTCTCTATTATAGAAGTGTGTGTTCAATCCTGCAGAGTCTGAGATATGGCTCAGTGGCCACCCTGTCACAAACAGAGCCACATTCCCTCTCATTCTTCCATTTATAAATGGATAAATCGTGGTGTCATGAAACTTGACAGAGGAAAATCCAACCAGTGCCATGAAATGATTGCTTTCAAAGCCATTTTACATGAAACAAACCATGTATTGATCACATATCCAGTATAACATTCTCATTCTATCACTAAGAAAATTCAGCATTCCTGATCACAGAAGTTCCATTTTAGAATACATGTGCTGTGTTTTTCCTGAGTAGTGTCAAGGCACAATTTTATTTTAAACAGTTCATCATATGAAAGTTTATAATTTTTTAAAAAAACAACCTTTAGCACTCGCCTAGCATTTTTATCTATTCAGAAATTACAGTAAATCACAGTCTTTACCTCACCCGCTAATTTAGCTGGGATATGTTCAGAACAAAGGGCTACAATAAATGCCAAAGTGAGGGCTACACCCATGTATAAATCACACAGCCCCAGGTCTCTTAGTTAGCAGGTTAAAAATTTACTAGATTTTAACTGACATACAACACAAGTAGGTCCCTTCAATGATAACTGACTTATCAGAGGAAAAGTCTTTAGCAAGTATTCCTTAGCCCACCATGGACATTTCTAAAATATCTCTTTCCATCTCTTTATCTTAGCCCCAAAAAAGACTTCACCTGGATAGATATGTGCATGAAGAAAGCACAATAACAAAGCATCAAAAGGATTTATAATCTCAGATCGATCTGCTTCCAGTCTCTACCTTGTTGTCAATTGCAAAGTGGTGGCGGTAAATGTGACATCAAAATGCAGTCTCACACTTCAGTTTCTGAACATCAACAACGAAAAAGGTAAGGTCACTCTTTCTTAAAATCTATTTTTTTAAGAAATTTGTCCATCAAAATCTGTCTTTATATAGGATTTCCATCCTGCTCTTCATTCTGCTTGTCTCACTTGCTAAAAAATCCCTCTGAGTTTATACATGTATAGCTATGATGTGGGTCTGGAGTATGAGCTCTTGTGCTTTCAGATGTGGGAGGAAAGGACAGAGAACTTTGAATGAATGCACTGTAACTTCAGTGCATTTGTGCCAGCTAACAATGGAGGAGTATCTAAGTCAAAGGTAGAGCTACACAAATCTTAAAATATGTGTGTGCCTGTGGCTGCAGCTGTTCTTGAGGGACGAGGGGGAACTGGTGAGAGAGGATAGAAAAACAGCTGGAGAAGAAAGGAGATGGTGCTGTTGAAATGTAGGTGGATTTAATCTAATTGTTCTAAACCTGCTTCTGTGGCATGGAATAGTATAAGAGGGTGACTTTCAATACGGAAAAATACGGTGGTCACTGTGCTGATTTGGCCATCAACAAAGCAGCAATGCATAGCAATAATTCCAATTTACACAGATACACAGATCCTGTGGTTTAGCCTTAATTTAAACAAGACTTTTTCACTGTCAGAACTAGAATAATTTATTTCAATATGCGAGTCTAGTTAGCCAGTTCTAGTTGTTTAAACATTCTGTAGGATAAGGAAAAGCATCAAAAAGCACTTTTGAGAACAGCCATCCCCAAGTAACAAATATATATAGATAACAAATGTATAAACAAATACTACTTCTGCTTTGCTCTGTGCATATTCTTCAGACGTCAGAGCTATATCCAGCAATGGATTGCTCTAAACATCCCCCACACTGAGTTTCCTGCTATCTCATGTGATAATTCCATTATAAGAAGTCACATTCTCATGATGATTTTGTCTGACCTAACTTCTCAGCCACTAACCTCCATAAATTACAATTCCTGCTCAGCTTTTCTCACTTTCAAAATTGGTTATTTCACCTTTCAAACACTCTAGCCCCTTAACCTTCTGTTTAAGTTGCTGAAAAAAGGTATTTAAATCGTCTCCTTCTTGCCTCTCTAAATTATATCCTCAGATTGTAATAAGAGGACAATCTCAATTTCCTCTGTTGTATTTTGCCCTTCCCCTCCCTAGCCCTCAACCTGTCTATAGATGCCTGCACAGACAGAGCTTTTCTTTTGCATGAAGAATTTGCATTTCCCCTGACCATTCACTATTCTGTCACACCCTGCTTTAATAGCAATAAGCAAAATATTGATTTCAGATTTAAGTCTCAGAGAAGAAAATTGACCACAGTGATTTTTGCCTGCTTGTGGTAAATTACAGTCTTGGACATTCATTGTTTTGTATCTGTTCTGGTAGAGATATTTGCCTGTTTTAGGGAAAGAAGCAGATGAATTAGGAACTGGTTGAGAAATTACCAAGTTTCTCCCATGCTTTCACTGTACCTGTTGGAGTCCATTATTTCGTTTAGATCATCCACATAACATAAAATAGGGGTTTTTTTCCTTTAATGAGTTATATTACAAATCAAAGTGTTCCCATCCACATTACCTACGAATGTCAAATCTCAGTTCCACTGTCCATCAACTCACCATGCCCATCACAATAGAAATATCAATGCTCACACAAGGCACCCAAATGTACTGTGTGAAAGGACACAAAGATGAGCAAGAAAAATCAAAGCTGATCAGTGTGGGATGAGTTCTAGGGCACTGTACTGAACTCTGAAATCCACCCTGCTTTTATGGTGAAGCTTGAACATGGAATTGGTGGAATGACATTTTCCACAAACTTCTACAAAATATTGGCATGAAATTAGTTTAATCTCAGGATGCCAATCTCAACAAAGAACTCCTCCAAGTTTCTGGGAGAGGGATTAAGCAGCTGCAGGTTAATGTAATGAAGATTTTTACTGACTATGGTTTTAAAAATTTCACTTATTTTAAAAATTACAATTCATCCAATCTCAGGCACAGAGAAATTTGATGCTGAAATCGAATTTTTGCAACTTTAGTCCAGCAAACGGCCATGGTTTCTATAGCCTTTTTTTTCCTGAGGAAAAGATATATCAAGTTGTCTCAGTATTTGTGTTCTTCTGTTGGCTAAATATGGTAAATTCCTCTCAAAATCCATGACCCAGACAAACATAGATGTTTTTCAGATTTTCTTTTTTCTAGTTTGCATCAGAAAAATGTTGTTTAAAAAATTCCTGATGGGACTGTGTCAGAAGTGACAGAGCATGGCTCTGTAGAGCAAAAGGCAGAGGGCAAACAGCAGCCCCTGTGCTTGCCTGGCATTGCCTGTGTCACCTTCAGCCTGGGACTTGCACAGATCAGTTCCAGCCAGCCCTGAAGCTGATAGCAAGGTTTATGTGCACACAGAGCACTGCAGCCTGCATGAGCTCACTAATGCAGGTACTTGGAAGCAGGAAAGAAAAGGCATCATAGTCTTGCCGTGCAACTCTGAAGGTGAAAGGGCTCAGGGCAGGGTGGGAAGGCTGAGTGTTGAGGGGAATCTGGGCTGACTCAGAGATGACAGCACCAACAGCCTGTTCCACTGCAGTGCACACAACTTCCAGCACTGCTCCAGAGCTGGACTCAGCAGTGGCAATCACAGCTCAACGCCTTTCCAGCTGTTTCCAGGTGGGATTTTTTGTAATAAGACAGAGTAACTTTATGAAAGCATTTGAATCAGAGTAAACTGGTACTCAGTGAACATGATCACCACTTGAGAGATGCTTCTACTTGTTTAAAGACACTTCAGGTTTTGAAATTCCAGTGGGATTTCACAATCTGCAAAGGAAATATGGTGTCAGATTCTCCAATATTATGCATTTCCATACATGCCAAAGGACAATGTGGCTCCTAGCAAACACTACAAAGGTGTGGCTGCAGGGTTTTTCCTACCAATAGTTTCCTACATGTGGAACCAAACCTTCACTCATTATAATTATAGAAAGCGTTCCTCTGCTTGAGCTAAAGCCAACATGCTTCTCCTATTCCTTGTAATTCCTGCACACCTTGAAGTACCTTTGCCCATCCTGATTACTCAGGAGGTTCCAAGAGCCAGGTTTCCTGGAGGCTGATGGCAGGCACTGAGTGTGAAAGGGAAGCCACCACTGAGCAGCACTTACCTGTTAGCCATCAGCTAGGGAGACTCCCACTCCATCTGTTGCCTGAGAGAGATTTCAATGGAAAGATCACCCAGGTTTGATAAGGAATACTCCCATCTTGGGAAGGACTCATGCTCAGTAGGTGGTAATAATATTAGTCTAATAATTAAAGTGCTTCAAGCAGTGCAAACAGGTTAAAATATCTCATTACAGATTCATTGAGGTATAAATTAACTCAGTGGTGCTATGCTGATAGCTTAATTCTCAAATGCATATATAAATTTCTATTTTGGATGAGCCAGGCATTGATTGAAATAGTCAACACAGACCTGTGAACAAATAAAATTAGGGGAGAGGAGGTGAATTTTTTCCAGGTTTACTTTATAACACTGTATTTACTTTTGGTCTACAATATAATCCCTGAAATGAGGATACAAAATCAATTTTTGGGCAATTAACACATATAAGAAAGAAGTTGTATAAATCATTGGCAGGCCTGTCAAGGGTTTGCTGGGTCAATGAATGTTCTTATGAAAACAAACACATAGAAGCTACTGGAAGTTCTTTCCCAAATGTCTGCTGGGGTCCTGACACCAAGTGATGGATGACACACTATTCCTACAAAGCAACCATTTCTAGCAATTACATAGTCTATATAAATATGCAAATAAACTTACATGAAACAGGACTTTTTGCCAGTATTTTTACTTGTACTTTTCTGGCAAATGCCACATGAAAGATACAGAAAAGCACGGCTCCTTTTGTAATATACAGACGTAAACAGAATTAACATTCGGTTAATAATCTATTTCCATTTCCTAATCTGATTTTGAGGCAGGGAGATCACAATATCTCAATAGTTAATGATGAAATCTGATCTGTTAAAGCTTGTTACAGAAAGTTGGAATATTTTTACATGTCCATTTACTTATGGTTTCATTTGTGAAGTTCTATTTTTAAATGTGCAAAACTGCCTTAACTATACAGTTATTCCATACAGTAGGTTAATCTGAGAAATAACTCAGGATAACTGCATTTTCTACCCTGAACAAAATACTGTGGAACCCCAGATGCAAACTGCAGAAAAGGTATCAACACTAATTGGGCTTTTTTGGGGAGGCCTGAAAATGCTGCCTTGAGAACAAAAAAGGGCAGATTTGTGGAATCCTGAGTCCCTGTCAGAAGAATTACACAAGGCTTCTCTTAAATAGGTTACAGACCTCTCTGTCACTGTGGATGCACCCATAATGCCTGACCCACTCCCAGTTACAGAACAGGATCAACCAATTAAAAATAAATCTGGACAAAGGCTCAGAGACCCTTGCCCTTTACCAGCTGCACATGGAGGTGGACAAGCAGTCCTTGAGCTCAGTTCTAAAGTTACTGGTGATGACTGCAATGGAATTTGGGTGTGAATCCATTCGCCTTCAATTCCTCTATCTAGAATGTGATAAGACCAAGCCAACAATTCAGGCTACAGTTGTGCTTATACTTAAGCACCTTCTTTTCCTGTTTGCCACATTTCATTTTTCAAAAGGCCATCCTTTGGGAATAAAGAGCTCAAAAGCAAAATAAAATATTAACCTTTAGCATTTGATAATGAGATGTTTAGGGCACTCATCTTCCTTCACATTGCCAAACATTTTTCCAGCTCACAGCTATTTCAAAGATACATTTGAGATCTGGGCACAAACAGTGCTTTGTTTCTATATTTGTGGTAAGATCTTTGTAGGTAAAGATTACAGATGTTTTCCATTTTCAAATAGATGGCACTGCAACTTGCTTCCCTCAGAAGTTTCCATTAGTCTGGAAACAGCCAATGCTGGCAGTGCTGGCTGAGCAAACAGTAAACTGGAAAATACAGCAGATGCTACATGAGAGAGAATAAAGCAGGAAAATTAACAAACATTTGTTTCCAAGCCTGGGCTTGTCCATCAGTTAGTTTCACTGTGATGGCCTCCCAGAACCAAGTATTGAAGGCAAGTATTTGTCTGCTACATAAACTGGAATGCCAAGTATTTGCAACTTGCTCAAGGTTGCAACAGATGTGAGTCAGTCCTGTTGAAATCATTATAACATGATGCTGAAGTAGGGGCATTGGGGAAAAATACCATGGGGACAATCAGGTACGGAAAAAGCAATTCCCCAAGAGAAAAAGCCATCACAAGGAATACGAGGCAGCTTGTGGAAAAAAACTTGAACATGGATTATGTTCTTCCTAGTGGCATCACACAAATGTTTATGCAAAGAACTTCTACTACTTTTTGTATCAGTTTATGATGTAGATAAAGTAAGTTCCTACATTAAGAGTTAGGGGAAAGGAGAACAAATATTTTTCCTGCTAGTAACCTTGACTGCAACCTAGGGGAAAGAGTGTAAAGACACCAGGCCTACCATGGCTTTTTACACACATCAGAGAAGATGAGGTGAAGACACAGCAATCAAGTAGCAAAAGGAACCCTATGAGGTCTTTTCAGCATCAAGAGACCTTTAAATGAAATGGCAGAAACAAAACATTTCACAGAAATACCTTTTACCCGAGATGACCCATGTAATTTTCCCACAGCACATTGATGAGTCTAGGCATGATTCTTAATTGTTCCGTGAGTTTTTTCATGTTTCACTGAAAACTGAGACAAGGCAAAACTAAATCTTTGTAAATACAGCTTCTGAACAGGCAGCAGCATGACTCATCATGGATAATGAAAAGCCACACTACACACTGCAACCGTTAGAGAAAAGCTCTGAAAAGGGGATTCTCCTGTGAGATTCAGCACAACCTTTATACTAAGAAGCTTGAGACTTAGTACAGTTATGACTCCTCTGACTTCAAAGATACCCAGAGAATGAATTTGGTCCTGTTTGTTTTGGTGATGGCTGACTAGCCAAAAAGAAAACCCAAAAGGCTCAGGAAATGCCAGGGTAATCTTATTTCCTTTTCCCCTCATACAGCGAGTATAGAGCTCTCAGCTGACTACATAATACCAGGATGATGTGTGTCTTGACTGTCATTTGTCAATGCTGCTGCAACTAGAAATAAAAGATTTATGTTCTCAAAAGAGCTTTTTGGCAGAAACTTCCAATTGCACTGCAGGGTATTTCAATATACTGAAGCACATCAATGCAGTTTGTTTTGTGTATTTGCCCCCTGCCCAAATAGTCCTCTATAGACTTAATACTCAGCTGTCATTTCATCTTCTCTGTCTCCAGGCAACAAGCATGAACTTGAATCTGCCCAGACAGATTCTGTAATTATATGTTTTGAACAACAAATGCTTAATTTATAGGTGCTCTTTACCTCCTCAGCTCCTGCATCGAAGAGATTACCATGCCCTGGGATTGCTCAATTGAGTCCAAAAAGAGTCAGCAAATTCCTCACAACAAGATGAGACTTTTTTATAATTAATCCTTGCATTTCAAGACATTGTTTTGCATAGTGAAACATAACTAAACTCTCTCAAGATATTACTCAAGAATTAAAATTCAGAGATGCTTGAACTAGTAATGGATGACTGTTGTTTTGGTATTTGCATTGTGGTCCATGCAAAACTGAGCCTAAAGTGGTGTTTTTGCTTGAAGTTCAAGAACTTTTTTTCCAAATAAACACTTTGTTTTCAAGACATTCACAAAGTACATAGAAATTACCTTCTTGAAGTAAGAATTGCAGAAAGAGATTAATTTCCACCTACCCAGAGCTTTTCAAGGGCTTCCAAGTAGAGGCTAAATCCAGGTTATTACTCCCAGCATAACTCTAGAACATCTCTCAAAATAGAACACAAAAATAATGTTCCTTACAAAGTCAATGCTAGGGGAGTGAAGATTGTATTTGTACGTGTCTTTACAAAGACATTCACAAGAAATATTGTTTTAGAGAACTACCCCCAGGAGTCTGTGAATGAGCCAAAAACTACCTTAAGCATGGCACTGAAAATTTCTTCTAGCTTTCCAGGCAATTTGGAGCACTGCAAGAGTAATGTTCCTTTGGCTAACTACCTCAGTGCAGATGAGGTGCTAAACTCTTTGGCTGGCCCCTGCATCAGCCCAAGCAATATCCCAATGGATGCTATAAAGAAATTACATTACACAGCCAGAACCTTCTTTAATAAATTTGATCTCTACAAATAATTTAACTATTCCCCCGCTGTCCCAAACCCCAGGAGCAAACTTTGTGCTATACCTTAGGAGACTAAAGCTCTTTGGAACCTCCTGCTTCTTGACAATCCCCAAAGCTGCTCACAAGCAAACCTGATTCTGTGCACTGTTGACAGAAAATTAAAGGTTTCACATCAGTTTTAGGGGACTTAGACTAGATGGGGATTGGTGAACAGACACAGAGGGTCAGGCTCTGTAAACTGAGGCTCCATATATTTAATTCCTAGACACATTGAGCTGTTAATACCAATTTCCCCATGCTGCAGGCTGGAAGGGTCACAGTCAGTCACTGTGAGGTGTGTGCTGGTACCCACAGGGCTGACAGAGTCATGGTGTAAAGCACCTACAGACACTCCCTTGGCAACATTAGTTTAATCCAGTATAGAAAGCAAAGGGGATTGCTGGTACCCTCAGAAAGAACCCTTATCACATCACAGCTTCAAAAGAGGGAGGACTCTCTGCCATCTCAAGCAGTGTCTTTCTACTCTCGATGAGTTTCATGTGGTCTGATGATTGTGTCACTATGTTGTTTCCACACAGCTACGGTGTCATCCCATATTTACCAGTCAGAACACAACACAGCCCTCTTCCACAGGCAGTGAAGATGCCAAGGTTTGACAGAACCTATCTAGAATCTCCCCACCCACCCTGGACAGCCAAGCTCTACAAGCCCTAGCAGGTTCATCCTGGGAACACAGCCAGTTTCTGTGTTTCCTTTTTTGAAAGTGCTTCCTTTGCTCAGATGAACAAGAAATACCAGATGTGCTGTTGGTTAACCTGTCCATACTCTCACTTCTCCTGCAAACAGTGGTTGATACAAGGTTACTCTACTACTGTTTTTACTGACGCCACACCAACTCCTGTCCCATGTCCCTCCTGGAACTCAATTTCTTTGTCAGAATGAGGTATCAGCTGAGCAAGCCCTGCCTCATCCCCAGTGTGGGAGCTGAACTGCTGATCAAAGAGCTTTCAAGCTTTGTTATTATATACCTGATGAAGGCCAGACAAAAGGCCAAACTATAGCTCATGGAACTGCTTCTTCAGCAACTTACTTTCTAGTGCATCAGTTAACTTTTTCCTAGTGTTCATCATGATCTCTGAACCTCACGATATCCTGGTTTATGTGTTCTTGAGGTCCCAATTATGATTAGATATCTTCCAGAAGTCCAGGCATGATCTATTTGAATGTTTCCAGAGGTGTTAAGGTACATCTGTAGGTTAGTCCATTGACATGAAATAGTTCCACAAGTAAAATGAAACCAAATCAAAAGCTAGTAGCAGGCTTCCTGTATGCTTTCCTAATTTTTCCTTTTTCTGGGGTTAATTCTCCCCTCATATTGCTCCTCGTTAGTGCTACAGCCCAGAGAAGTGTCCTGCTACCAATGACCACTCAAATCAGTATACTCTCATATTTTGTGTGTTTGGGACCATGACACACTATGGTCTACCCTCCCCATTAAATTTTGTAACCTTTCAGGTAATGAAATGTCCTGCATCTATCCCAAACTAGAAGGTATTTTTAGGCAAAAACACCATAAATACCCTAAGCTAGGCTATTACCTAGAATAAACAGAGACAGCTGAGTTAGAAAAAGAGTTCTCTAGTTACAGCTAAAGTTAAGGGAGTAGAAGGCTAAGTAATTCCAGCTAGTTTTACCTGAGGTTTGGTCACAGTAAACATTGAATCATATTGTGTTATTTAAAGTACATTAAACATGTTTTCTAACAGCACACTTCACTTGGCATTAATAAGGTTTCTATCATTATTAGAAAGTGTAGCACATACAAGGCATCACACATACAAAGCCAAGATTTTTATGAAGACCCCTTTCACTTTCATAGTCACCACTGGCACCACTGTGTGCCCAAATGTTTGTAAAACACCCACGACGACTGGACCAAAATATGCAACACTGGTGGTAAAATTCTGCCCAGACTGTGCTCTGTCAGTGGTCAGACCTCTGAGTGAAGGAGCAGTTCATTTATAGAGATACACATGTAAGAAAAATATTTCTGGATTTTACATTTAGATACACATTTTGGTACTATACAAGCCTCATCACCAAACCCAGCACCGTCATCTGTTAACAAATGACATCAGTCTGGTTGCTCATTTAGAAAGGGCAGCAGATGAGATCATAGAGTCATTAAGGGTTGGAAAACACCTCTCAGATCAGCTGAACTACAGCCCTCTGTGAAGATAGTCAGCCTGCTACACTCAGCATCAGCATGCAATGAACTGAGAAGCCAGCCAAGCCACACAGAGACTGTTTCTGAGAGGGACCAAACCACATGACAGGACCTCCCCCTGGCACATCGACAGGGCCAGGCTGCTTTTAGCAAGGGCAGCTACTCCTGGAAAAGGATGGCAGTGGCATAAAATGATCAGCACAGGAGACTGTTCAAGGGCAAAGCACATTTGCTAATGATGACTGTAGTACATTAGCCTGCTGCTGGGTCCATGCCATGCAAAATAATTTGTTAAAAGGTAAAGTTCTGGAGACCAGTAAGGCACAGAGGCCTATTGTAAAAGAAACAAATTAGAACAGAGACATCCTTTGAAATATAGGTAGCTTATACTCCATGGTGAGCACTTGCTTATGAGTTCCAGGGTTTTCAACAAAAATCAAGCAGATGCTCCCATTCTCTTCTGCGCTGACCTGAATTTTGGTAGCACAATTTTGGCAGTATTCCATTACTACTGTGGCTGGTTGCAACTGTTATTTTGCATGGACATCTATAAAGGCTGTTCAAAGTGATTTTTTAACCAAATGACCAACCATCATTTAAGGTACATTCCAAATTCAAACATCATCTAAGTGGCTGTGGAAAGAACAGTCCATATTCATCCACTTCTCTGTGAGCTAGGAAAGTACCATTGTCCCATCTGTCAGATGGGAAGCAGGAAATACACAGAGAAGCAGGGCTGATTTTCCTGACTTACACAGATCCAGCCACAATTTGCCTTGGCTCATGAAGAGATGGTGAAAAGACACCATCTTTATACTCACATTGCTTGATTCACGACACCAAAAAGAATGGCAAATTCAATCCCTTTTTGAAAATCACTGGTTCTGGGTTATGACAGGTTACTGCTTAAAATGTTCAAAAAGGAAGGGTGCAAGCAAGTGGATCCAGCAGCAACTGTCACATGTCTTGTAAACACATTCTGTAACTGCTACAATAGGATTGTAGATGGTGTTATAATACTGACAGCCAGAATAACCACATACCCAGGAGAAATAGCAAATCCTGAACTGTTAAAAATTTTAAGAATTTCTTCAGGAAATGTGAAAAGTCGAAAGGAAATTGGAAAAAATATCAATAAGAAATCTTTTTAAATTGCCCCTGATTAAGCCATTTTTGTAACATCTAATCAGTCACTTTCCTGAGCATGCTAAGGATGTTCTCACATTTGTGACAGGTTTCATGATTTTGCCTCTCTCACTGCCCTGGAATTATTGCCCCTCTTAAAAATCTCTCCTCACATGCAGTAATTTCACCTTTCAATATCTAATCACTGAATTTTGTTATCATTTTTCCTTTTACTGTCAAGTTTCCATGAGTAAGAAACTCTGTCTTCCTGAAGAACCAGTTAATTTTCTATTTAATGAGTTATACTAATTTTGTATAACATACTTTCTATAAATTCTTTTACTATTCTTCTCATAACATTCCGGTCAGATTTCAGCATCCCTCTTGAAATATTTCCAGCAAAATTGAACAATCTATTCCCCACAACAGTTGCACTCATCCCCCACTCAGAGGAACTCTCAAACTCTTTAGAACATTTGCCATCCTAGCTACAGGTTTGCTATCAGAGTTAATGCTCATCTGAGGATTCAGTATGACACCCAAGCTCCCCTCAGAATCCTGAGGTGTCAGGGCATGCCTTAGACTGAGGAATTTCATCCCTTCTAAACAGACAGCCCTGCTTTTGATAGGACCAATATGTAAAAAATATTTTCAGAATGTCTTATGAGCACTTAGAGCTGCTCTGTGGATTTCTTAACTGCTTGTTGGGGACAGTTAACTGGGGAGATTGGAGCTGTGGTCAGTCTCCTGCAGCCTGTCAGTGCACACAGCACACACAGCGCTGCCACCCTGCACCTTCTTCATCAAATACTGACACAGGGAGGCAGATTTGCTCAGGGTTTAGGGGATTAATACAGGATAGGAGAAAGACTGAACATCAGGACAATGTCTAGCTGAAGCAGGAAGAGGTAGAAGGGGTTGAGGCTCTCCCAAGGATTTTTTGGGAAGCAGGCATTATCAGTTTGGAGAAAGCACAAGCCAGGACCTGAGGTATTGCAGTCAGTTCTGCTGAAGATTCCATAACAGTAAGGCAATTGAGAAAAAACATTGCAGTCAAAGGAACAGGGATTTGGAAGTCCCTACTGGGAGGCACCATTCCACTACCAACATTGCCAATTCTAATTGCTAATTTGCATATGGTAGCACACAGCTGCAGTGTTAGATCAGCTCTGGAAAACCCCATTAGTGCCAGAACAGGACGCTCACACAGCTCTGAAAACCCCCAACATAAGTATTTGTCAGGTCAAGTCCCTGAGTCCCTGTCTGAACACAGAGAAATCAACCTAATCAGAGATAGGAGCCGTGGTCATAACGTGGGGAAAAGTCTCCTTTTCTAATCTGTGTTTCACTTCTTGAGAACTTCAGCACATATTTTATGGAGTTGTTTCAGTTAGCTGCAGAAAGCCAGTGATCAGATCTCCCAGGAACAGGAGCTTTTTTCCAAAGTTCCCTGAAGTCAAATGGTTACTAAGAATCACTTACTGCCTTTGCCAAGAACTGCCATCTCCCAAGAGACCTCTTATTTACAGTTGTTGTTCAATTTGTTGTGGCAGAGGGATACTCTTAAAAAATGCAAATTCATTACTTTTTTTTTAAACCAACCATGATACAACAAGTATCCAAAATAGAAACCTGAAACCATGGCCTGTCAGTGTTTTATCGAAATATTTACAGAATTATTAAATTAATGAGAGGCTAGAAGGGTATATAAGAGATATGCCTATTTGGCAATAAAGGCATTACATTCTCTAAATATGACACATATGAAGTAAAACTGTCAATCAGGAAATACATTCTAAGCACTTAAACTCGTATGAAGAATCACTTCAGAATAATACAATAGTGATGAAGGACTAGAGACTAGGACTTAAAGCTAGAGAAAGCTGAGATCCCTCAGCTGTGTTTAAGGTCCCATTTCCTTCAGACAGATCATTAGGTTCCCCCAACGTGCCTCCCTCTTTCAGCTGGAGGTCTAAATTGGTGTTATTAAACTTTTTGACCCATCTAGCTTCAGCTTTTCCATTTCTGAGCCACGGCATTAAACAAATCAACAAGAAACCACTGCAGCAGTTGCTGAGATTCATGGTGCACATTCCAAGCAATACTAATGGAAGTGGTTGTCTCCTAAGAGAATCCAGTATTAATATGAACATACCAATTACTTCATACAATTGGAGAAAGGGTATTTCCATAAAGAATGTTCCTGAATCTCAGCAGAAAAGAATATACACATATAAATAAATTCATTAGTAACTTCTATTGTTTTTCGAAATGTAGACTATGTGAAAAGATATTGATGCTACTTACACTGATATACTTCAGTGAATCTTTCCTTCACTGAAAGGACAGATTGCTGTGCCTGCTACTCACATTTTGGTTCTTCTCCCATTAATGACAGCCCACTGGAAACTGAGAATATAAAACTTTTCACACAAACGCTGAGCAGTCACAATATAATGACAACTTTTGATTACAGTCCTGAGCTGCATTAGCCAAAATGAGAGAACAGACCAACAAAATTAGAGGATGATAGGTGTTAACTGGAGTGGTTGGAGTGTTCCTGATTTTTCTTTCAAACATCAACATTGTGTCCAATTCAATGTGATTATAAGCAAGAAATGTGAATTAAATTTCTAATTCAAACCCCAAGAACAGGTTTCTTAATGTCTTGTAACTGCTTCAGCTGTATGTCTGACAATACAGCTAGATCCATTTGGCAGCGGGCTATTATAATACTTGGTGAAATGAGAAATTGCCTGACAAGCTCCTTTTCCACATTAACACAATGTACCAAACCCTTTTCCAATAGTCATTTCACCTACAGGCTACACACAAGGGCATTTCCAAAATTTCAAAGATTTTGTTTAAATAGGTTATTAAAATAGTATTTAACTCCAGCCCTTGCAGGCCATCACTTTCTAAGTGCATTTGGAAAGTGAGAAATTCTATAAAGATCATAATGGATCTCCAAACCACCTACAGGTCCTACTTGCCAGGCTGCAGAGAAATTTGCAAAAACACTCTTCAGAAATGAGATCTAATGAAGCAGTGCCATCAAATGCAATTTGCTTGGCTCTTCTTAAGTCACTGGTTAAAGAGCCCATTCACTTCTTAAGAAGATATGACTAGAAAAGATCTTCTATTGTCCCCAAAATATTCTTTCATACAACCAGATTATTCTTTGCATTCATGAATGGTAAAAAGTTATTAACCTTTGATCTGACAAAAGTGTTTCAAAGGCCTATTCAGCCTCCAGGGGGCAAGAAACAGTAAAAAAGAAAGTTTCCACACATTGTGTTACATAGTCTGTAAAGGTAAATTTACATTTAACAGCTTACTTTATCTAACAGTTTACCATCACTTTCCCTTCCTTCCTACTTGCCCCTCCTCTTCCACTGCTCTCTCCTCCTCCTTTGCATTTTCCAGTAGCCACAGTTTCACCTTCTATCCTCTCTTCATCACGTTTTGGCACTCATCAGGCTTCCCTAGGCGCTGATCTACCTCATCAGCATAGCAATAGCCACCTTTTAGCTCGGTCAGTTCTCAGCCAGTTTAGGAGCAGATTGAATGAGCAGACAGCCACGCTAACTGTGGGAATATGGGATAGAGAGACAGAGGCAGGATGTCTCCTTTCACCCTCTCAGAGCCAGTATATCACTTCAAACTTCTTACAACATTTCACCATGAGCAAACACCAAGCAAACAGCAGAATATCACTAAGAGGATCCACTTCAAATTCAGGTGAAAATAAGGACAATATTATCTTTCTGATTAGAAAATGTGGCTATGAAACAAGCCTGAAATCCTGACAATTAAAACTTACAGGAAAAAATAAGAAAACTCTGTTATACCAATTTCTTTGCTCCTAGTTAATAACCAGCACTCTAAGGTAAAGGGTTAAGTAGATGTAGCATGCTGTGTGAAGCAGCAGTGAAATATTTGGATCTGTTGGAAGATACGAGCTGGTGACATCTTGTCACAGGCATGCAATGACTCCTCAGGTTCAGCTGCTTGCTCTGCACTGCCTGGCACTGCACAGCCGGCTCAGGCAGCCAGGGCCCGTGTTATTGGGGTGACCTCCTGGCACTGGGGACGAGCAGGGGACAGCTGATATCAACAGACTCCATGACTGACAGCCTGGGAGCTTTTCCTCAGCCGCTGCTTCCAAATAACAAACTCCTCGGCAAAAAACAACAGCTCTGCACTGAAGAAACTAAGCCTGTATTTTCAACATGCATCATCTGACATAAACAATCTTATCACCTCTGCTAACAATAAAGTTTTGCATAATCTTATCAAGGTTTAGAGGGTTTTTTTCCACTAATACTTGGAAAGGCTTACGCAAAACAAATTGTATGTGGGATATTTTTTGCCCACCCACAGCAGAGGATACTGAATATCTGGAAGCACAGGAAGGATTGCCAGGGTCTGAAGTCATCATGTTTTCACAGCAGTTTCAAGCTTCAGATAAACAGCTAAGCATACATGTTTATCATACATGTCAGCATGAGGTCTCTCGTGGTCCCTGGACCACTCAGTAAGGTAAGCCTGAAGCCTGCAAGGTGGCTGAGTCCATCTCTCTGCTGCCAGAAGTCACATTTCCTACATCTTTCTCCTCTTGCTGCTTGTGTCCTGATCAGAATTAGAGTTCTTCTTACTCTCTAATACTACTGTCCCTGTCATCTCCTATTGACCCTATTCAGCTCACTGACACAGTGGATATTCAGAGATTTGGGAGTTTAGGTTTGTTTTCAAATTTTCTTTTTAATTACTTTCCTGTCAGATTAGCAGATATAATTGCTCCACAGATTAATCAGACGAAGGGAAGTGACAGGAAAATGTGGCTGGAAGTGTGGGAGGAGAAAGCAGTAATTCCACTTTGCTCTGCTGGGAGCTATCAGATAAGGTTCATCTCATCTTGCAGAAGGTCTGAGCTCCAGGCTGCAGGCACGGACTGGTTCAGCAGCTTCTCAGAGGAGCAGCGTGGGAGCTCTGCCCATGCCTGGGGAGAGGGGAGCCAGCTGATGTAACCCACACAGGCTGCTGGATGGCTTCACCACCCCCAGGCTTGTCCCTGCCTCTTCCACACCACACCCTCCCCAGCTCTGGCTGCAGAAAGAGCTTTTCTCGTAAGGAATTCCTACTTCAGCTCATCTTCTACAATAAATGATCTGTACTTTTCGGGCTTTCACCTGCAGCACTCGGTACTGTGGCGCTGGTACACCTGGCACTAAGTGTTCACAAAAATATGTCTGCAAGGCCCTGATTTTGCACTGCCACGTTACTGAAGTCTCTTAGATCCAAACACCACAATTGTTCTCAAAGAGTGTTCTCTTGTGTTCTCCAAGAGAATCATAAAATAAGAATCAGAAGAATGTGAGGTGTTGTTTCCTTGCTATGGACAGCACAGTACCTGTTCGGGTTTTGTTACTTTTTGCAGGATTTGGCCCTGGTTATGGGGGGGTTTGTTTTCACTTAATAAAACATAATCAAACTATGCAACAGCTCAAGATTGTTCTCAGAGCCCTGCTAAAAATTCCCCACACAGTTGGCTGGGTAGGATTTAAAACTTGGCCTCGTTCTTAGAATTGCATATCTGCAGCAGTTGGAAAATGCTGGGTTGCAAGCAATGCATTCCACAACATGTTTAAGGCACCCATCCTGAGTATTTCAGATTCTTTGTGGGTTTACTTGCTTCAGTTTACATTAAGAAAAAAACCAACAAAAAAAACCCCTGAAAACCCCCCCAAACCACCACAAAACAAACACAGTCCTATCACTTATCTGAGCACCTGAACACATTCTATTAACAGTCTCACATTTGATATCACCACAATAATTAGGCTTAAACTATTCACTGAAGTGGGATTTTTAGATGAGAGTTTTAAAGGTGCTATGGAAAGCCTTCCAAATCCAGAGATCCATAAAATACACAAGACTAAGAATTTACTGGAAACATGAAAAAGGCTACACAAAACATGGTTAACTTTAAAAAAAAAATCTGTACACTTCAACAAATTTCCCTGTGTAATTTTATTAAAAAGGGGCAGGAGGGTCCATATTTAGCACAATGACACTTTTAGCTGAGTTCAACTGTATCTCATCGACATAAGATAGAGCCCTACCACAAAAGGGACACCTAAGCCTGTGCTGCATTCTAAAATCTCTCCACAGCATGGAAAGATGCCTGAGCAGCAAATGTACCACAAAATATGATTTAAAAAGCAATGTGTTAAAAAAAAGCTCCTAATGATAATGGCAAATAATGGGGTTTTTAGTTTGAGTTTAAAAATTAATATATTTATAGTTATGAATAGCAACAGGAAGGGAGTTGTACCAACTGAAACATAATAGTCCAAGGCTTTTCCTCCCAGAGATTCAGGGTGTGTATCTACCCAAACAAGTAAATGAGGTAGAATTTAGCTTTGTAAAACTGTATAAATCTGAGATATTTGGATATTGCTTTGCTTCAGTGAGGGGACAAGAGAAATTCATTATATTAAAAGACCTGCCTAGGAAGGCATTACTTCTCCAAAATTGGCCTTCAAAGCAAAATTTAATCCCTCCTGAGAGCTGGCTGATATTTTGTTATAAACTTCCTCTAAGATTCTCAAATGTATACATTTTTAATAATTTCAGATACATACTTTGATGAAGCCTTATTGAGATTTTCAAATTTCTATTACTTGGTTTGTTTTCTACCTGTAAAATGCAAAACCATGGTTCTAGCTGGAGAAAAGACTGTGTCTCAATCAATTGAAGCACCCCCAATAACAGACTTTGGGCCAGCTGACAGGATGGCTGCAGTAAACATTTGTACTGAGAGACCTTCAATGAAATTTATCTCCTCTCTATTCCTGCTGTCAGAGTCAAGGCTGCATGTAGACAAATGCATAAGGGCAGTGCATTTGCTCACTGTAAGAATATAGAATTCCTTTTTGTACTGAGTCCAAAACACCCTTTTTTGTTTCAAACACATTTACCAAAGACAGCTCATCACAATGCAAAAATATCACACTAGTTAAGATGAACAAAATGTGAATTCATGAACTCAGTAACCACTCCTTCCAGAAAGTACAGGTTATGTTTTCAGCTGATAACAATCTAATCAACTCCATTCACTTCAAACTCACTTTTTGAAAAAGTGAAAGCTTCTTTCTCCTTACCTTTAATGCAATGTTTCTTCTCAGAGGCAATTGTTTGCTACTACAATAATCTAAATCCCACTGTTCCTTAGGCTAATTATGTGTTTCAAAAGAAATCCCAGTACAATGAGTGGGAGCAGAACTGAGGCTGAGATATTGTATGTAGGGTATGGCCAGGGAAAGCCACTACAGTTCCATTCCAGGACTCAGACATTGCTCCAGAGATGAACAACAGAACTTGCATTTTCAGCTGTGAAAATGCTTCTGTGGTCCTAGATTTTGGCTCATGATATTGCATTCTTCTAAATTACCACCCCTTTTTCTGGAAGACTTCGTAATGGAACTCTCTCACCTTGTGCTGTAGATTTTCATTATTATTCCTAAATTAGGTACACAGTGGAAAAGGGAAACGAACAAAGAAATAAATGAAGCCAAAAAATCCAACGTGTATGACTCATTATATGATACACAAACATGTTCTGCATCACTCAGAGAATCTCTTCTACAAAAAGAAAAACAAACTTTCTCTTAAAGTTGCAGAATAGGTAGATAGTTTCCTCTGGGTATGTTCCTGGCGGGCAGGTTCTGGGAAGCTTTGTTCCAAGAATCCTGCAGACTGAAACGGCAGCTGCTCAGATTCACTGCACTAACCTTTACTCCATGGATACTCCTACTGGTAAGGCAGGCTTATAGGGCAGACAAAATGACAGCTGGTCCATTTCTTCTCCTGCACATAAATCCCATTTAGAATAGGATTAAGACAACTGGAAAACAACCTATTGACTGAACAACAAATCCTGCCTAGCAAGTGGATAGATATGATTCAAACAATTTAAAATATTTGAAGTGAGTTTTAAATATTTTCTTAATAATTGTCACCTAAAACCAGAAGCAACATTCTAGAAACCTTCTTCAGGTTATCTCAATTTACTGGTTTAGATTAGGGAAAGACATGTTAAATACTTTTCCAGTCTGTAACTATACAACATCCAAAAATAGGATTTTTAAAAACACTTAAATAATTTTCAGATATAATTTAAGGAGAATATTTTAGATTATAAAAATTCTAAGCAATGCAAACCCATGGATTTTAATTTGATCTTGAAATACAGATCTAATTTCCCTGCCCATTGAGTGTAGATCCTATTTATTTCAGAGTACATATTCCAGCTCAAAACAAACATCCTTACTTCTGATGTAATCCCTTGCTGCTTAAAATTTTTTTTAAACATTCTGAAGTCCACATATACACTTAAAATTTAAGATGAGCTTCACGGACGACAAAGGTAAAATAAGTTGGTTTCAGTTTTTTCAATGTTTGGTAAGGCAAGCTGTACCAACTGATGAAAGCTTAAACAGACAGATTGTTTCTCTATTGGCTTCTGCAGCAACAATATATTTATTTTCACGGGGGGGTTGAATTTATTCTCTTCTCCATGAACAAAACTTATTTAAACTCCCATGTAATCTGTCTCCTGATACACCTCAATATATTTGCCTTTGAACTTCGCATTTGCTTTAATATTGTAATTTTTTAAATTTCAAGTGCTGACCAACCAAACCATATATTAATATTTAAAAAGTAGAATTCAACCCTTCACTGGAGAATAAAAATCGGGTCTTTGCAAGTTTGAACAAAACCTCAGGGTGGATCAGAGTATAAAGAAAACATTAATGAATCCTTAATCCCTAGTGCAGAGGGGGAAAATCTGCTCATGTATACAGAGGAGCGATGACATACTATAAAGGAGGAAATTGAAATTAAATATCTGTTTCTATTGCATTATAAGGCTGTAATTTCATCATCAAGTGTTCAATTCTGTAGCATCTTAGAATTTGCTAATAATGAGCTTGATTTGCCACAAAGCTTCAGGTCACTGTACCAACATGTAAAATAAACTCCATCTCCAAATGCTGCTGAGTTGAGTCACGTCAGTGAATTAGCAGGGAAAACCCAAACATGCTGACTGCCTGTTCTGCTGGTGCCCTTACAAAGACTTAAGTTAGGTGATACTGAAGGAAACAAAGGTATCCCAGATTCACATTACACTTTCATGCTGTTTGATTTGCTTAGAATTTTTTCCACAACTGGATTTTACCTAGGCAGTTCCACTTGTTCTGCAAGTTTCCTGGATTGATTTTGGACGGCTGACTTTCACTCAGGTAAATGGAAAGGTCAAAATGTGCACCATCCCTTAAGGCACAGAATGCTGTTTTCAGCAGAAGGCTGCAGCAAGTCAGCTGAATAAAAAATCCAGCCTGAGAGCCACCAGCATTTTAGATTCATCTTGGTAACGCTGCAATGATGATCCTGAAATCCTTGCTTAGACAAAGCTTCCCCTGAGTCCCAGATAGCTGACCAGTAATTGCACAGATTAACACTTGCATTTAATGAAAGACCTGACTGCTTAAAGTTTATCTTACTTCTGGTTAGCAGTTCTAAAACTCTTCCAGCTATGAATACAGCTTTTCTAAAAATTTAATCTACAAAACTAAATAGAAATAGCCATCTCAAAAAAACTCCATACCATCTACAATGCTAATACTACAACAGGTGAAAACATACTGGTGAAATAGGATAAACAATCTAAATAATAAACTTTACCAGTTTAAATAAAATTAATAAGTTTCAAATATCTGTTTATCACCAGAAGCGTAGAAAAAGAGAGGAAAAAGAAATAGAAACATAATAAAAGTTTACTTCAATCATGGTTCTGTAAGAGTCTGTTCTGGGCATTTAACAGTTAAAGAAGCAGTGGCATGCAAAGTGAGCACATTAAAACAAAGAGTTGGCAGCTCCTGAAGGAAAAGAGCCTGTGCTCCACTGTTCCAACTTGTCAGTCAACTCATGCCAGCACTCTCCTTGTCTGCCTCTTCTCCACACCCTCATTACATGTGTCTGTCTGGACTGATCTGCTCATCTGTTCAGGGACTCTTCTGACAAGTCAAAAATTCTGCCTCTTTCTGCTCTGGAATTGGATCAGATCACCTCAGCTTTTTTTTGCCGCCCACCAGGAGGTTTTTTTGCTTATGGTCTCATTCTGTTTGCCTTCACTACTTGTCTGTTTTTGATTTGTAGAATGGAGGAAGCCGAATTGCTGAAAGAAAGATTCCAGGCCATAACAGTAAGTGCTCATGGTTATAATTCACTATTAAAAAAAAAAAA
>VWYP01004475.1:22375-74899 GCA_013400435.1 Pycnonotus jocosus
AATATTGTTAATGAGCTGCTATGTGTTTGCTGAATAATGATTTATCCCAGGACAGAAAAAGAAAAGACTTTATGTCAGCTTGAAATTGTTACTTAATAATTCCTGTTTATAAGATACTGCTTTAAGACAGCTAAGTTGACTGTACTGACTTTATTATGGGTTGTATTGCACTTTAAAATTTAATTCAAACAGTGAAAGTATGTGTGCAAATCACTGCTGGACGGTCTAAAACACACATTACTGTCATCATACTCAATGTTTGCCTGAAGGTTAAAAGGCAGCTAGAGAATTCCAGAACAAATCAATTTTTACATTTCACAATGTGAGATTAGAGATTTTTCATTTGCACTGTGGAATTTAATACAATTTCTGAATTATTAATGATCTGTCATAAGTATCTGTCTGAAAAGTAAAAAAGGACAAATTGGATTAAGCAAATTCTTACCTGTCAGTTTTCAGAGAAAGAAAGCTGGAGACATTAGAAAACATTTTCAGTTTCTCTTCTGAAAGGAAATCTGAGTGATGATTTCTAGTGTGTAAAAGGAACAACTAAACTATTTTTAAAGTAATACAACCTGATGTTATAAAAATTGGCTGAAGCCACATTCTCCTCTGATTTGATCTCCAGCTGAACTTATTCAGTTACAAGAGACTTAAACTGAAACAAAATTTGGCCCTCTGAGACAAAAGGGAACCTTCAGAAGGATCACTCACTCTCTTAGTTAAAAACCAGTAATGGAAACAAAGGTATGAGAGATTAGTTGTGAAACATTGCTAGCAGAATAAATGGTGGGCAGAATTAAAACATACTTTATTGGAATCAAAATAAATGTAAGAAGGCATAACTGGGAATCCATGGGAATCTAATAGGTTGTGTTTTAATTCAGTTGAGTTTTTAATTATGGCACTTGATAAAAGCCAACAGGACCATTTATCATATTTACCTGAGACCTGACACAAGCCCACAATAAGATCATTGGAAATGTTTTAGAGAGTTTAGAGTACATTTTTTTTGTTTAACGGCAGTGTTGCCTGAACCAGGGTCATAACCTGGACTTTGCCTCTGGTGTATGGACTCAGAAGATAACAGCTGTGTTGGCACTCCAGAGCAGCCCAGGCCTCCCAATGCTTTATGCTCCTGGGATCCAGGGGCAGGAATGGGGCAGCACTCTTGGCTGGTGAGGGCTCCTATGAACACACTGAGCTTGGCACCCTCCAGCTGCAGCTTTGCTTCCAAATGAATGCTGGAGCAGTATTGTTTTAAGAAACCGAGGCAGCTTCCAGTGTCTTGCACCAGAAGAAACAGGGAACCATATGTGGGTTCTGCCTATGGCTTCTTGTATTGATGCATAAAGGAGCTGTTTGCTCTCTATCCTTATCAACACAGAGCGCTCAGTTGGAGCCCTTGGAGCGTTCTGACTGCAGAAACAAAGTAGCCTAAATAAGGTGGAGTTATCAGCCTTAACCTGCAGTGGGGTCTGGCCAGGGAAACACCACACTGCAGTCACAACAGCAAGCTCCTCTGAGGCTCTGGGGAGGGTTGGCTCGAGGAAAAAAATGGGAATTTCAGGTGCCACCTACCAGATGTTTGCTGTAGAGGATCTAACAGGGGAGCAAGGGGCACTCAGAGCAGTCAACAACTGCACCTGCACTAAACCTTATTGGTCTCTGTTGTTAAATACCTGTCTCCTTGACAGCAACAGAGACAGTAGGAGTTTTCAAAGTCTTCCACAAATCTTTTCTCTATATAGAAAAGAAAGGAAAACATGATTGTTTTTGTTCATGATGTTGTTGTTATTAAATATTTCAATGCTCCCACGGCTCTGAAAAGGAAACTTTTTCCTTTGTTATGTAGCTACCACCTGCTGCTGGTGTATCTAGAATATAGAGTAAAAAGTCACTTGTTTTCATTTTGTTAGCAAGACTTTCGTACCTTAAAATATGAACACTTTAATACTTTTGATGTTTAATGGGCTTTAATAGCTCAGAAATTACATGAAAATAAAAATACATTAGCTGCTCCATGGAATTTGACAGTATGTGCTATTTACCAGGGGACCAAGACCACTGTGTTTGCCACCACTGTATAACACTGACACAAACTCATGGACTTAGCAGACATGATAGCTCAAAAGCCACTGCTCTGTGGATGTGATTCCCTTTCTTTCAGACAGATCCAGTTTAGAACACAATTCCCTTCTGTGCACAAACGGAAAGAGTCCCACATGTTTCAGTAGGAGTGAAAATTAACACCAAGTCTTGCCTTGCATTGATGCACAACAGAAAGGAATGGCTGAAGATGCTCTGTCATGAAAAGCAAATCCTGCTCACATTAACAAGAGCATTGTAAGAGAGGATTCAAGGACTTCTGCCAGCAACACGATAATCTGCAGGGGCAGAGCACAAGGTTTAATAGAATCATGGCTCCCCTAGCTTTCCAGGATCCAACATTTATTCCACTAGATGCACAGTCAAAGCTTCACAAAGCAAGACATGATGTGCAGACAAAGCATAGCAGAATGCACTCTAGAAAGGGTTCTGACAGGTTTTTAAAGTTATTTTGACATACAAAGTTCAAAAAGATTCCTCATACTTCTTACCTTCTGGAATTAGACTAAACCATATAGGTATGTAGACTAGACATATAAAATAATCTATTTCAGCCAATTTGATCTGGATAATTGTATAACGGATATTTAATACCAACCATGAAATTAAAACATACTAGAACACCAAAGGATACAAGAGAAAACTTTCAGAGAAAAAACACTGGACATAAAAGAAACATGGATCTCTCAAAACCAGGCGAAACTTTCTTTACTGAATAGGTTCCTTATTATACATTTAGTTTAAAATGCATTAATTTCTGCTTTTATACTCAGATTTCTTTCTGCACAGTAGTTTTTGTACAAGTACTCCTTTCAGACTATGTAAACTCTTATTGCTTCTCCACTGGTACGAAAAGAATATTCAAATTTACTTAGAATATTTTTTAATAGTATAAACCAAGTAGAGGTTTGTTCTCTCGCTAAGACTCTTATCCAGAACTTTAGTAAAGACAAAAAGAGTTCTCCTTAAGAATTGTAATAATCTGTAAATGCAAGCTCTTGTCACACTACTCATCTAATGATAACTTATTTAAAGGCCATCTATACCATGGCATCAGTAATATTTCCTAACTAAGAAAAAGCATGAAGATCAGAGACCAGATACTCTGTCTTCAACATCAGGACTAGCTAAGAAAAATCCAGCACAGCAGCTTTTGGATAAAGTCTCACACAAGAGTCATTGCAGAAAAATAGTATATTGTAGTGATCCTAAATCAGTAACTCTGTTAATTGTATTAAAGAGCATTGGCAAAACACAAAACCACTGCAGAGATAAAAATAGCATGTATGTTGAGGAAAGAGCCCCACCTGTTCTGTTTGCAGTATTAAAAAGGCACATTAACACCATCAAAGAAAATTTGTAAAGGGTTTATAAATAACTACTGTACTTTGCAGACTGAGAGAGATCAGTGACACTGTGATGTTCACCTGCTAAATCCCAGCACAGTATCAGTGGTGCCTGGCCAGCCTGTATCCTGCCCTTGGTCCCCATAAACTTTGGTGGCTTCTTCCACCTCCTATCCTATCCTTCAGGATAGTGTCCTTAGAGCCTGTGGCCAGCTGCTAATTTCTAATTTCCAGTAAGAGTGAAGTGATTCAGCCAAGCACACCACATCTCTTCCTGTTCCCAAATCCCAGATCCTAGGGAAATGGTGGAGAACAACTCCCAGCCTTATGTCCAACACTTCCTTACTGACTTTCTCCAGTCCTCACAGCTGGTTCCTCAGGTAGGCTGAAAGGGCAAGGCTCCTCCTCCGTTTTGAAGTTAACTCCTTCCTAAACCATACTTATCTGAAAATAGACCCTTAATAAAAAAATTACCATTTTCTGAAAAGAGTCATGCTGTTCTAATTGAAAGGAAGGAAGGATTAGCCTCCAGTCAACAAACATTTCTGCACAGGACAACAGATCCCATTTACTTCCCTAAAATGTGTTAAAAAACAAGTACAAATGTTTCTTGATTGGCACATGGCAAGGTGCCATGCCCAAAAATAGAATTTTATAGCATTAAGGCTGACCAAGACAATAGCCTACTAATACACCTTATTAAAATTACTTTCCTTTGGCATGATATCTTTCCCCCTGGCTGCTGAGGACACAAGGTACTAAATCAGCATTTGGCCTCACACAGAGGAGCCACAAGGTTACTCCATGTGACAGTGCTATCCAAAAACAGGAGAGGCTCAAGTGCCGCCAGCATTCAGATGCTGTTCACACATTTCCTTTTTTTCTAATTTGTAATAAAAAGGATTAAGGTGACATCAGGATGGACCAGCACTACACGAGGTTTTTCCTTCTAGAGACCAGCATCCATGAACACAGCCTGTGCACAAACAAAAAAAAAAATTTAAATTGAGAGGTAGCGACAACATCCATGAAGCATATTACATTTCTCTTTTCTCATCTTTACCATTATTTGACTAACAAAATAAATTTTAAATCTTTGTTCATTCCTGTTTATTTCAGCTGTTAGCCACAGGATACATAAACTCAGTGCTGGATTCACTGACAGCCCATTTCATCTTGTGATGTATCACAGCTGCTCAGTGGAGACTCTTGCCTCTCCTAAACCATGTGTGGGCTGCCTTAGGAACTTTGGTCAGGACCCATTTTTAGTCTCACTCTTCATGTACAATTCTACTCAACTGTATTTTCCTCCTGTTTTTGCCCCCTACCCTTCCCAAGACTAAATTTTTATTTTGCATCATCCCTCCTTTGTGGTCATTAACAAAATTAAATGTACTTTGGAGAAAGAGCCGTGGAAATCATACCTGTGTAGGATCAAGTTATTGCTGCAAAGAATTATGCACTGCCTAAGCATCACATAAGCTTTAAAATAAAGCTTTATTTGCATGGATTGATTTCACCCTACTGAGCAACATTTACGTAATAATTTTATTAACAAGTAATTTCTCTAAACACAGCTTTATTGTTCTTAATTTGTAGGACAAAAGAAAATTGCAAGAAGAAATTACACAGAAACGTTTAAAAGTTGAAGAGGAAAAAATGAAACATCAACATTTAAAAGTAAGTAAAGTGTTAGATTTATGTAACTAAAGATAGCCTCAAGTCATACAGCATGAATAAAGGTTGGGGATTTCAGAATGCAAATCTTGATGCATTTAAGTTGTGCTTTTACTGTCAAATTCTCACAGCTTTGTGGAGTCTTGCCAGGACTCCATTTGACTTTAATAAGCATCACTCTTTGAAAAAAAATTATACTAGGGAGCTAATGTTACTTGATCACTTTCATGGCATAAAATGAGATCATAACCAGGAAAAAGTCACAGATGAAAATTAAGCCTCACATTTCAGACTGGGTGTGTTCACTGCCCAATCCCACAACAGCAACCTCGCTTGGTACAGGGTGCAGCACAATCATAATGTCTAATGGCATTTTTTCCTAGAAAAAAACCCAAGCTTATTTATTTGGCTGTAGGCTTTTGTCAGCTTGTTTAATTATTCTTTAGTAAAATAATGCTGTTCCTTTGTATATTTAAAAAATAAAAAAAGTATAAATGTTACAAATATTGTTCTCAAATATGGCCTGGTAAACTCAGGATTACACAGTCCAAAGGTATAAGAAACCTAAAGATCCACCTCTGTAGAGAACTGAAATTGCAGTGATTTCTACCCAACACCACTATTCTTAAAATATTTATAGCAGTTTGGCAGTACGTGTCATTCAGGGAAATGAGATCTATACTTCTAGAAATATGCAATGCTTGGTATTTTACATACTCTTTTCATTATGTGAGCAGATAAACAGTCTCAAGGAAGATACATTGAATCTGACACCAGGAGTGTGGTGTGTCTCCTCCAGCAAAAGTGAGAAAAGCATATTTAAAACAGACTCCTCTTCAAAACAGACACCAGATCCCAAGTTTCATCCACCCTTTTCTTTTGTGTCAAGCCAAAAAAAATGAAAAGCCATGATAAACTAGTTCACTGGGCCAGGCAAGCCAACACACAGCCATGGCCAGGTTTTATTGGAAGGTAGTTACTCCAAGGACAGGCTTGACCATTTGTGTAACATCTTGTCTAAAAGGGAGGGGAATATCTTTTCCAAGTCCTGTAACCTCTGAGTAGCCAACATGTGACTCCTCCATCCTGGTACATGGCTACACTGAGTACTGAAAGTTACATTTCAAGTTTCCATGTCCATAAATCCAGATGACTCTTCTGCCCTTCTTTACAGAGGGATAAACTGATCTGTTGTAGAAAGCAGCTAATCCTCACTACTGCTGTGTGCAGACAGAGCCCTAGGGCAGTTTCCTTACAGACTTAGTACAAGGTTGTAGCTAAAATGAATAGGTTCAGTGGAGTTTTAACAGTAAAGAAAGCAAAAACCAATCTTGCACTTACTCTGAAGAAATTATATGGAGTTTTTAGAGAGGCTAAAACACTCCTGTAAAAATCCTACTGAAATGGTTTTACATTGGAAGAGAACAGAGGATGTGTTTTCTCTGCCTGTTGTATGAGAAATCATACAGATATCACACAGAAAAGCTTTTAAATTAAATCAGTCCTATTGAATATATATATGAGGCAAAGCAAGGATCTGTTGAGGAAATTATTCACTTGGAAAAGAAGAACCAAGCATACATTTCAATATATACTTTAAACACACACTTACATACACATGTATGCTGTATAAATACATACATATCATTAGTTATTTGGAGCACACAAAATGTAGACTACTCTTTCCAGCTCAGGAACAAGACAGGCACCTAATACCAAACACAACATTAGTACATGAATATCTTTTGATTTATGCCCCAGAAGCTTTATCCCTTAATGAACATTCTTGCTTCACACTAATCCAAGTATTTCAACTGAATCAAACAGCAAAAGGATCCAGTGTGTAAAATGCTTTAAAACAGATTTAGACTTCTAAAATATTTAAATACTGCAGTAAATTTTATTGAGGGATCATTTCTGTAGCAATTCAGGCAGATTCCACTCCTTTATACACATGCCAGTTGTGTGCAGGGTGAAATCCAGAGCTCCATGAACTATTAACATAACTCACACCTGTCCCCTAGGAAACTATTGCAGGTTAGTAAATCTCACTGCCACAGAGATGTTCTTGTTAGATGGATATCACTGTCCTGTTCCTCATTTTGTCCTTCCTATTTATAACCCTTAGCAACAGGTTTATTAAAAGGTTGTTGGTTTGGTTTGTGGGGTTCTTTTATTGGAGCGTTTCTTTGGTATGTTTTTTGTTTGTTGCATAAAAAAGGTAGTTCTGACTCGATTTTTGCAAATAGGAAACCCTGTTCTGGCTTCCCAATGACTTTGATTGCTGTTCCCAAGCAAACTTCTTATTAGCAAGACACAGATGAGGCATCATGACAGATCTTAGTTATCTAGTAGAAGCAGAGAAGGAACATTTATTGCCTACATGTGCACTTCTCCCAGATGGAGTGGAGGGTATGCCAGCAAATATACCACTGTGGACAGGGCTCCACAGAACTGCAGGGGGTGTTGGGGGCTGCAAGTGTGAGTACTGGGGAAATTCTATCCACTATTTCTAGATGCACCAACAACTAATCCTTCCTCCTACCTGGAATCCTTCTCACCAAAGCAACAAGGGAAAGGACCAGAAAAAATTGTTTGAAAAGTGCAGTAAGCACTGATTTGCATGTACTTTCTAAGAGCTTTTACAGTTTAGCTTATTAATTTTCAGGCTTCTGACATACCTGAACTCCATTAGTGCTACCTTGTAGGTGCTCATCACACACCTCCTCCTTCCAGTAGTTAAGTGTTGAACCCCATTTTTTGTGAAAAAATGTGAAAATTATTTATGCCTTCCCCAAAATGTTGTAAAGTAAACTGCCATACTCCCAAGAGAGCAAGACCCACAAGCTCAAAACACCTTTGCTTTCCAGTGAAGGATGAATCTTCCAGTGCTAGTCCAGCCTTGTTAAGGATGGTAGTGGAGTTATAACTGGAGTACGCACTGTAAATTTTTCACAGAATCTGCAGGATATTGTCATTGTACTTTTGATGTGACCATGAACCACAAAACAAAGTGATTACTTCCAGCACTCTGGCCCTTAGCAGGGTTTTATCACATCACAGTGTACAATTATCCCTCTCCTTTAACAAAATGAAAGTGATCTCCTGTCAGTGCTGTAACACATGCACAACCTGGTTCTGAGCTAGAGACACTTTGTCATGGAAGGAAATGTTAGACAGCAGAAAAAAAACCTGTCAGGCCCAAAGCAGCTGCTCCTGCACTGGCTTGTGTTGCTGCCTGGATGGAACAGACCTGAAACCATCTTTATTCAAATGTTTCCAAGCTACACAATGTGTCATTCTTTCAAAAATGACCAATTAAATGAAAAAGACTACATGGCATTTATTGGGAGTAGCAGCAAACTGCTCTAGAAACATGCAAAAATAACACTATTGTGTTATGTTGGTATTTAGGGAGTTTGTTTTCTTGGGCCTAACCCTATAGATACAGAAGCTTTTGTTGATTTCAGTAGATGGTATCAGTTTCTGAGCGCTACAGTGCCAGCCCCACTCTAAATCTCACAAGGAATTATAAATTTATTTGTGGAGACATGAGTAGACTAACACTGTTCCATCCAAGATGAAAACCTCACTTTTCTAGAAGCCCTACTTACCACTAAAATCTAAACAGCTTGATAGAAAGGGAATTAAGAACTATGTGCCCTCCAGCTTGAGAACACAGTATTTTGTGCTCAATAAGAGTTGTGCCAACACCAGGCTACCTGCATCTACCAGTTCATGTAAAAATATCCTATTAAAATCTGCATTTATTTCATTAGAGCCTAAAGCACAACTACCAGAAAGTGCTGCCAAGTGATTCTACAGACAGAGTCAAGGCTCAGGACACTAGTTTTCAGCAACCTGTGTCTGCCAAAATTTCCTAGGATCCAGTGTAGAGGGACAGAGAATACTGTCCTGCAGGCTAGTGGAACTGTAAACACTGCTCTTACAGCCCACATGGAAAAAAAATTAAAAGCACCATGGAGTGCACAGACTTCTCAGCAAGCCTGTTTTAGACATGCTCTGAGACATTGTGTGTCAAGTGGAAAATTGCTTTTAACTGCAATGAGGTCCTACATATATATTCCTCTGCCAGTTGGGCCTCAGTAATAACCTCATGGAAAGTACACAATAAATAGAAAAGTGTAGGAAGCAACAGCTTAAGTGACTCAACACAGGATGCAGGCAGGGATTCCAACAGCCCCTGCAAGCAGCACTGAGGTTACTGCAGCCTTCTCACCAGTGCTGGGCACACTCTGCCTCAAGCAGCAGTAGTCAAAATTCAATGTAATCTGCATCCACATCCTGCAATTAACAAAACTGTACAAGGGGGAAAAACCAAAACCTTAACGTGGAAATTAGACAGCTCAAGAAATGTAAATTATAACTTCATGGTTAATTAAAGACTTGATATGTGTGCTCCTTTTTTGCCTGTTGAAAGAGTATTTCTAAAGAGGCCCAACTCCTTCCCCAAGGCAGCAACTGCATTTATACCCCTGAGTCAGACTGAAAGGAGCAAAAAGAGGCAAGAAAGTTGGCATGGTTTACAGGTTTTAGCCTGCAAATAGGAATGTATCTCCAAGAATTTTTTTTTACACCAGAGTATTTTTGAGAGCTCTAATGACTTTCAGGTCCCACCTTTCCCAGTGTAAAGCAGCTGTAGGAAGCAACCAGTGCATAGAACTGTACTTTTCAGAATTTGAAAACACAGCTGAGAGAGATACACTTACCTGTGCACATGCAATACACCCATTTGTAAGCCACTAGTGCACAGAAGGAACTCCACAGGCAATAACCAGGTCAGGACCTAAATACCTAAGCTCTGGATTGCCCCTGCAACAGCAGCTCTGAATCCACAGCAGGTCTGCTGAAACACTAACCAGGCACCAGCTGCCCATGTTCCACCTTTCCCCTGCCCCTCTTACCCCACACATCTTCACCAGCTGAAATGTGAGTTCACTGCCATAAGTACACAAGATCATTCTAAGTTCCAGGGGTAGCATTGCATCACCAAGTCCTTAGAGATCTCTTACTCCTGTAAGAAACTTCTCATCTTTTATACCTCCTTCCAGAAGCTATGCAATGCCAGGACCCCAGAAATTAGGGCTATTGAAATTAAACTGCTGTGCCTCTGACTGGAGCCCTTCACATGATTCTGTTCTATGTATGGTTGTACAACGGGTTTGCTTCATTGAAGACACACACACCACTGGATCCATTTACCAATATTAATATGTTATAGAGCAGCTGACATACTCTACATTTTTGTTGGATGAACTAATAAAATGGGACATTGTTCCTAAAGATTTTGTTTTTAAGTCAATCTCAGAACACAGAAGTCATTTAGTATTTCTCTTCCAGTGGCACTCACTGCAGTCATGTTGCCTTATGCTGGATAGATCACAATGCTGTGGATCACATCTGTGGCATCAAGACAAATACAGGAAATGGTTAAATACCTTAACTTTCAGCATTCATTTACTTGTCTATTTTCCCCATCAGAAAAAGGCCTTGCGAGAAAAATGGCTCTTGGATGGCTTTAGTTCTATGACTCCAAAAGAAGAAGAAGAAATGCAAAAGCAGAATCAGGAGGACCAACAACGGACTCATGAGCTGGAACAAGACATTTTCAGGTAGGGAAGTACCCCTGTCCTTGTGTCTGGGTTAAAATGGTCCCATCTTAAAAGTCCTAAAAGATGAAAATGTCAACAAGTGCTAAATACATGCAGAGTAAGGCAACTCTTGTCATGCTTTTTAGTCAGAATTAAAGAATACAGAATGCAATTTTCCATAGTGTAAATTGTAACAAATTGCATAATAATTATATTGCAGAGTATTAGTTTCTCTAATTCCAGATATCCTTTCCATGCTGTATTCAGTAGATGTAAGCCACAAAATATGGCTGAGATAGCAATTGTTGAATCAGAACTTCAAAATAACAATAAATTTTGAAAGCTCTTCAGTTTCACTAGGTCCTGGCACAGCCTTTAACACCTGACTTTCACTATGACAGCATTCCAGAACAGTACAGGCTCCCTAGCCCCATTGGTAACACTTACCTTCAGTTTTCTATGTGCTTGGTATTCAATTTAGTCCCAGAAACCTGCTATAGCAAAGGTCTTTTTTAACCTTTCTTTAGAGATGTTTTGACAAATCTCATTGCCTAGTGCTTCCTTAACACACAAGACTAACATTTAACTGCAGAGACAGCCTCATGAAAGATTCTTATTTACCATGGACACAGTTCCAGGTGCTTGTTAGTTCCAGTTAGCCCTTCTCAAACACCACAGAGCCGTGTATTTAACTCCTTCCCTGGGTCCAGGCATAATGACTGGTACTACCTCTTAGCACTCACAGGAAAGATGAAATGTTCCTTTAGATTTTGGAAAGTTTCATTATCCTTTTCCAATGCTTCTTCCTCTATTTCAATTCAATAGCGTTTTCCTCTCTACTTTTCTTCCACTGTCCTCCTACACACATCTTGGCAGAGCTGTCACCAAGATTCCTTTCTCTGGTGATCTCCCATCGTCTTCCCTCCATCTCTGACACAGATAATAATTCTCTTGGCTGACAGGTAGCAGCCTAGTGCTAGTTTGTCCTATAATTATGCTGACTTCAATAGCACTTTACAGAACATCTTTGTACAGACCTCTGCAGGATTCATTGCTGCAGAGGTAGGAGGTAGACAGCATGCCCTGAGAACATCCCAGGAGGCTGTCATTTTGAAGGCATGGAAGAGGGGTCCACATGACAGTGTGAGTGCCAGAAAAGAATGGTATCTAGGGCTAGAATGGGCTGAGCAGCAACATTGCTGAGCAAGCATTTCCTTATCAGACCACTGGAAGTTCAGCCCTTCTCTAGGCAGTGAGAGGAAAGGTTAGATTCAAAGATCTGTTGACCATGAGCAAAGCCTGAGCTAAAAATTTAGGCAGGTTTATTCACATCTTTTGCTATAAATTAAATTTCCTACCACTCTCTAATAGCCATTTAGCAAGGGCATCTAGAAAAACATCAACATTGCCTTCCAAACAGCATTACATCTTGTTTATGCACACCCAGGCCAGTTTCAAACCAGCCAGCAGTGATACAGAAACCTAGGAATAAAGTCCACTAATAAATATAAAATATGCATCATACAGTTCTTGCACAGTGCTTTTGTTACACCATAGATAACACCAAAGCTCAGCCTGTCTGACCTCTGACCTGCCCTCTAAATCAAACATTGCTAAACTGATCATGTAGACATCATACAGTAGAAATAAAATGAGGCTCAGTAGAGTTCTTTCTTCAAGCATCTGACTATTAAAACTCACTTGATTTGGAGATATTCAGTTGACTCTGTTAATTATTCTGTGTGTGTTTTATCATCAGCTTAAAAAATTATAGATCACTTCGAAGACTTTTTTGATTACTTTTAGGCAAGTCTTTTTTCTTTCTGCTGAGAGGACAGTTGCAATTCTTGACAGATTATTTACAGTAGTGGAATGGCCTTGCCATCATCTTCCTAAATGGGACCTCTGTTTTGAAACATTCTTTACTTGGGTGTCAAATTGAGTTGGTGTATGTCTGCTAAGAAGTTCAAATTTGAGCATTTTTTAAATAAAAGGGAGAAGTTCCATTCTTTGTATCAATGACAAAACAGTGAATAGCAAGCAGCCTGAGCCACCTTGGAGACATATGGCTGAATGCTTTGGTTACAGGCAAAAAATTGTATTTACATTATCTGTCCTATTTACCCTCTTTACATGTTAGAAGTTCCAGTGAACCAAGTGAGCACACATCCTTGGTCAGGGTACAAGCTGAATGAGGAATTAAGAGTCCTGTTTTCTCACTTAATCTTCAGCTAATAACAATCATTCTTGATGGAATTAGTTGCTAAACAACAGATTTAAAAATGCAAAACAACTAAGGCCTATTCAATTGCATTGTGACATAATGAAATCATGATGTGTATATAATGAATATGTAACGTGATGCATGAAAGCAGACTCAGATTGTACTACAGAGCTTCTAAAGCATTTGACTCACCTCAAAACATGTGAGGACTTGCTAAACTGCCTTTTCCCCTCACTCTGGAATTCCTCAGGTTGGTATTTTCCTATCTGCTTTTCATTCTCAAGTCATTTTTTTTTTCCTGGGGTGGCAGTGATGCCAACTCCAGCAGATCAGCTGATGGCCAGCAGCATCCAGGCAATCTCCATAGATTTTCTTAATTCAGCTGCCACTTCAGCAGAGAAACTTTTCATTTAGTGTCTTGACTTCTAAGGTGTCTTCTCACATCCACACCTCTATACTACTTATTTTTTTTTTTTTAAATAATCAGTGCTACTTGAAAATAGGACAAATATTCAAAGGATTGATTTAATACAGTAGCTATGTCACACCTCCATTTCTCTCTCTCACAAAAAAATGCAGCACTGTACAAAAGGTCATATAATTGCTAGAATAGTGCTAGACCCTTTCAAGACAAACTGTGATATAACTTCATCAAAATGTCATTGACTTAGAAGTTTCTAAACATAGGCCAGAAAGATCCTGGCCTAACTTTTCAACAGCATGTTACAGGGGCTTTAATTTCTTTGAACTATACAAATTGCATCTCTTAGAAATTTTCTTTCCACAAATTCCAGTGTGCACACTCACAATATGCTCTGAAATTGGACCATAAAATCTGTTTTTGCAAGTATAAATGCAAAGGAGATACTTAAGAGTCTAGATGCAATTCCCATTACATGGGTATGAGAATTTCTAAACCCACTGAGCATTGAATTAGATCTCTTAATTACCATATAAAGTGGGTGTTGGTATGGGTGTAAGAACATATATAAACTGTAATTTGTTTCTTGATCACCCAGGTTGTTTATAATCTTTGATTTACTTGGGGTTTTGTTTTCTCTTTTTCCCCACCTCCCTTTTTCAAGTATCTCCATAATTTTTCCTTCTCTTCCTATACCTGTGTGTCTAGGAGTGTTTAGAGCCAAGATTGAAATAAATCCACAGTATCAGTTAATGATTTTTCAGCTGATTATGCTTCTGTGAGTTTTTAAATGATTTTCAAATTACAATAATAATGCAATCAAGTCTCATCTAAATATAAAACATGTCAATATATTAAACAAAGACTGTTCCATAAGAAGTGCAAAAATATGGTCAATACTTTCTTTTATAGCTGTCCAAAGATAGTCATCTCCCTTGCAAAAGTTTTTAAATTTTAACACTCTAATCAGAACATCGGATGATTCTAAGGCCATCTTGCACAGCTCAGGCCCAGAGCATGATCAGCATTTAAATATTGTTTTAGCTTTTACCTTCATCTTGATGGGTTTTTTTCCCGTATCCATTCTGAGGTCCGTGATACCTTTGTGTATCAAAAAAGAGGACATTGTCACCAACAGATAAAAAAGTCTGCGTAGCACCCTGTTAATGTAGCTCTGCATATCTGAGTTTAAGTAAGGCAAGAGCCATAATGGTAATTCAGATTCCTCAGCCACACAGAAGGAAATCAATAATGCCTGTCAACCTGCATTCATCTTTTCTAGTCTGATTACTGTAAAGGGTTGGCAGACTTTAATCATTATCGTGGCTTTGCATAATATTGTGAATCCTAGCACACAGTAAAGAAGTTAAAATAAAGAAATACAACACTTCTCTCCCTCGGGGTTATAGGCCAACACTTCTATAACCCTGCCTGTACCTATGTCTCAGATCATCTAGTTGTAACTATTGTGACTGGGCTCAGCAAAACATGATATCAGTTGCAGCTGCCTTAGGTCTACAGTCATTGATTTCCAGCATGAATTTATTTTAAAAAATAGAAGGCATATCTCACTCAAATATGAAAGCTTTTGAAACTTCCCTTTTTTTTTTTATTAAAGAAGTTCTTTTAAAAAGAACCAGGAGAATAAAGTTGTACAGCATTAACCGACATAATAAGACAATTCAGTTCAAGTCCCACTTCAGAGTTAAATGTGGAGTTAGATTCTAGATTTTCATGGAAAATTGGCTTCCCAGCTACTCAGCTAATAAGGCAAACTCCATCTAAAACCCAATAAATATGCACTGATGAAGAAAATAGTCTTGACTAGATAGAATGAAAAATAGGAAACAGGACACCTACTTAAGTCACTGCCTTACTCAGCTGAGAAAAATTTGACCAACATACTTTACTTTAGTGGTGTGCTTTATATCCAGACAACCAGGAATAGCTTTCTCCCTCTCCAACATAGAGATTCCATTTTTTATCTCGTACCTTTCTGTCTAGAAGTGATTGTCATACACTAAGAAAATAAAACCTCTGATCAGGAAAAAAGACAACTTAATCATTGTACTCAGCTGTAACATGAAAGAAACCATACAACACAGACTTCACACATTAGGGCAGGGAAGGGAGCTGTAACATACAAACCTACTGCAAGTGTCGATAGCCCAAAAGCAATTTGGACTCCTGAGCCTCGATATTCTTTTCACATAACAACAGAGGTTTTAAAAAGAAAATTGTTAACCCATCAGCCAAGTCCTAACTGGCAAAATAGTTTGTGTTTACATGTGGAAGGCTTTGTTTGTTGCCAGGTTTGGGGTTTTTTCTTTTTAAATGAAAATACTATTTCACAGTTATTTCCCAGAGTGTGTGAAATTATAAGTTGATCTCATATAAGAGCAAAGTTTGTCAAGGTAAGTAGAACCAGCCCTATTAATGTCCATATTCCCAATTCATCGACTCTACAATGTTGTCCTCTGCCTGGTATTAAATCAAATGCAACTGTGATTGCAGACTGGAGAAGGAAATTGAGGCTCTGGAAAGACAAGAAATGGAAGTCTCAGCTAGGGAAGAAGCAATTTTAAAGAAACTGAAGTCTGTTGAGAAAACAACAGAAGACATAATAAAGGTTAGTGTTATATTATTCCAGAAATAGAATTTATTACTCAATCATCATCATATCTAGAGAAAGGGGAACTAGCTGGATCCCATGAGTGGTCATGAGCTTTTGTCTGAAGTGAGGGCAGTTCAAACATGAGAGGGGTTAAGATGTAACATTGTTTAAGTGCCCATATGCCTCCAATTCTTTATTTATGGGGGTGAGGGAGCAATTCCTATCTGACTCATCTACAGCACATCTCTAAAAACAGCACTGCCACTGACACCCAGCAAGTTTGCATCTCAGCCAGAGACAGTCACACCAGCTAGAGACCAGGTTTCATACTCCTTCAGGTGACGTGTCCAGCTAAACTGCATCATGCTCTCCACCAAGACCCTGACAGAGATTATGATGCATATTAATGTTATCACCCACTAGCCTTTGTCAAAAGGTAATTTTAATATTTTTAAGTCATCTTAAACCATCTTAAAAATACAGTGATGAAACTAAACTTCAGTTCTCCAGCTGTTCTTACATACACACACACATTCTCTGAAGATACACAGGGAAATAAATAAAACTGGAAAGCCAAAGTAGGACCTTTAAAAAAATCTTTGATGCCAACCAGGTTGGGCCACAGTGGGAGGCTACATCACTTTTTAACACTTCATAATATTTTTGTCCTTCCCTGTGTGACTTGGAATCATATTGGCAAAAGACCACAGAAATTTCACTTTCTCACTTGCCATGTTCCAACTGAGCACATTTCACTTTTAGCCCCTTCTCTGTATGAAGCTGTGCACACAAAAGCTTAAAACTATCAGGGAAACCAAAGCACTGTCTAGTTAACAGTCTGTAACTTAAAAGTAACTATTACATTTATTGTTAATGGTTCTCTTTCCCACCTAGTCTGTGAAGACTGAAAAAGCTGGATTTGAAAAAGGTACGTTTAGTCCAAAGAATACATTTTTAAAAGGTTCTTGCAGAAGTAAGTTAAAACATACTAATGCTTTGTGGATCTGTGGATCTTCTTTACTTAGAGGCAGCAGACTACATATATGCCAGCATCCCTGACCTTCCCAAGTATTTCAGACCTTCTGCACTGAGAAGTACAGCACATGCTGACATGGATGACGAAGAAAAGAGAAAAGGTACTGCTTATTAGTAACTCCAGAAGATGTCAATATGCCCAAAAGCCCCCTCTATATTGAATATAATACACTTTAAGCAAAGAATAGACATTACAGATATTTGTTCTCATTTAAGCTGTGTTACCAGTTAGGTCATCAAAACTGAGAGGTGAGACAGTGGTGTGAGGTGTGTGCCTCTGAGAGTAACTCCTTTCACCACTGACACTTCTTTCCAGCACTTCATTCTTCTGGCTGTCATAACTAAGTACAGACTCCCTTCATATCATTCATTTCACATTTTCTATCTGCACTTACAGCTGTTGGGCAGCCAGCAGTAGTCTGGTTATTTCCCAACTACTACAAAGCCTCCTAACCCTTCAGAGTGCCCAAGACTCTTTGGCATCACAGTACATTGAGCTCTTCAGCTGCTATTGCCCAGCAGAATGCCTGAGGCCAAGGTTAAATCTGGAATTCTCAGTCTATCCTGTAATGAAAACTGTCTCCTTAACAGCTGATTTTTCCCTCACAGAATGAAGTTTTTCCACAGGATAAAAGGGGACATTCAAAATGAGAATCTAATACAGTGGTTGTGTATGCGATAATTTCACATATTTAATAATTCATTCTAACAGTTGTTCTCTATCACTGTCAGAACTACATTTCTTGCAGCTACTGCAGTACCAGTTTAAGCACTTATTTCTTTCAACAGCATTGTTTGCCATGGAAATTAAGGTTGAAAAAGACATGAAGACAGGCGAAAACACAGTGTTATCAACAATACCTCTTCCCTCAAAGGAATTTAAAGAGACAGGAATTAAAGTCTATGATGATGGCAGAAAGTCAGTCTATGCAGTGTCCTCAAATGGGAGCACAACACAAAATGGGATGGATGAACTTGCTCCTGTTGAAGTGGAAGACCTGCTAAGGCAGGCAACTGAAAAAAATTCTCAGTCTCCCACAGAGTACCATGAACCTGTCTTTGCAAACAAATTCTGCAGGCCAGTTACTCCTCAGAAAGACAAATTAGTCCCTGGACAAAATCTGGAAGTCACTGAAAAAAGAGAGATGAATGGATTTAGCAATCATCAGTCAGAGTTCTCCTCCAAAACAGAGCCCTTTATGCAGCAAAATAAAGAGAACGGCCTCGATCTTTCAAAGGTAGTACAACCAAAGTCTCCCTCTCCAGTAATTTCCCATACAGAGAAGAAAGTGCACACAAATCCTGAGAGCACAATCATTCATAATGAAGAAAGAAATTCTGCACATGAGGAATTAAAACCTTACCAGAATTCAAGGGAAAGACAGAGTGAGACAAAGTTATTAAACCCCTGTCATCCTGATGAGGCATCCCCTGCACCTCAGGAGGAGGAAGATGTTCAGTACAACCTTGTCCAGGCAGTACCTTGTTACGTGGATGAATCTGAACCTGTAACAATGGTTTTCATGGGCTATCAGCGCGTTGATGATGACGATGCAGAAGCAAACCAGAAGCTGTCCCGATATGATGGGGTTATCCGTGCAGAACTAGTTATCATTGACGATGATGATGAAGATGACAGCAAATCTGAGAAGCCAGCATATCATCCCGTAGGCCATTATAGCCAAGTTTATCAGCCACCAAACAGGAAAACCACAGAAGCCCAACAGACAAACCCTGTGAGCAGTCTGGGCGCAAGGCTGAACAAGGCACCCCACAAAAATTCCATCTCGCTGCAGGAACAAGAGGAACGCTTAAGCTCACCAACACACCATGCTCATCTTCAGAGCCAGATGTCTGGAGATGGTACAGAAGACCCCTCACTAACAGGTAACAAACAAGGAAAATCATGTCACTGCTGTTTGCTCATGTAGCAAATTGGTATTGCTCTTATCTGCTGGCAACTTCTTATATTGATTGGATTGTTTCAGACTAATATGCTATTAATAATAATTCCTTCGCTCTTGTTTGTTAACAAATACCAATCTACATTTTGGATCTGTTGAATTATTTTGTCTTTAGCAATGCACTAGTTACCATATCAAAATTTGGAAAATAAACTAATCGCAGAAATGCCATTCCTGTAAATTTCCAAGATTAAAAGTGGTTTTCTTTTTTTCCATTAATGCTATCAAAATTAGCAGAATTAATTTTCATTTCTTGCAGATAACTAACAGCATTGCAACTTAACAATTCCTCCTCTTTCACTGGCACGCTTTTCTGCCTGTCTGCATTCCATCTACTTCCTAGATCATCCAAGTTACCCCTTAAATAGGAAACACTGCTTAACAACCAGTTTTACTTTGTATTTTTAAGGAATCAGCATTGCCAACATTGTCTTGATAGGGTTTATGCAAGTTTTAACATGTTTTCATTAACCTGAGTTAGACATTTTTATAGCTTCTGAAAATAATGAAACAGTTTTCATCACAACACACAGTTAGTCCAATAGTCCACAGAGTTATTTTTGAATACTTTTTATATTCTATCAGTACATACAGTATCTATTTCTTACTATAAAGTTTTATAATAAAAGTTTGAAAGCAATAGCAAAATCTTCCAGAAACACAGAACACTGTTCTTTATGATTATGTTGGACTTTAATGCATATAATTAAACTCCATTTAAGCATACTTACAGAGCAGCAGATTTCATACAGTAGTCACATTCCACTTGAAGGAAAGAACACTGTGGTTGAATTACAGAAAGATCAGGGGTCCTGATCCCATATTCTCTCCCTCCAGACAATTTGCAGCAAAAATGTAAGTTTGGGCCCTGCCTAAAGTTGTATTGATAGCCCAGGAATTCTTTACAGTACATGTAAAGCCAGGAGAGGAGATGATCCTTGGATTATGTAAGAACTTTCAAGTATTTTTGCATCAGTAGGGGCTTATTGGGAAAAGCTTTTCAGCAAGCAAGGCTCTCAGCAGTATCAACATCACAGAGTCATGCACACAACAGTCAAAAAAATAATCCAGCAGTGCTGCCCATCCTTTCTGATCAATAAGGCCACACACTTTTCCATTACTTGAGAGGACCTTTGCTCTCCTCAAGCACCTATCCTGCCAGCTGTGTACTTCCCTGCGTCCTCCACTACCAGGGGCTGCTGCCAGCAGGTGGAAGCAGAAGTAGCTAATACAGGCAAGATAAATCACTGCAGAAGCTGCTCCAGCCCATTATATTTTGGGGATGGCCTCTTAATTTCCCCATCACATAAGCATAGGATAATGGAGAAGAGACATTCACCCACCCACCAGCAGGCTTCTACCAAAACAGGTCATTCATCCTACAGCCTGCTGAGTGGGAGCTTCTGAGTGTGTCCTGGGAATGAGTTGTCCAAGTAGTACTCACAAGCTGGCAGTGCCATTCAGGTGGGCCATATAGAGGCCACAGGATGTTAGCTGAGCACCTCTATCCATACCAACCCCCGCTTATTTTTGTGTCCCAGGAGAAGCATCTGAACTTTCTACATTTTTCCCTTTCTGCTCAGACACTTCCCAAACAATCTGGGTTCTCTCTCATTTGAGGTTAATGGAAAACAGATACTAACTTTCAGGAAAGGGGACTAAGCATAAATTCAGCAAAGATATTTGAGAATCTGCCCTGAAAACCTGTATTTGTTCTCAGCCATTTACTTATAACTATTCCACCAATTTAAAAATGGCCAATTAGGATAAATGGATCCCAGCTAAATTACAAGCAGTTTGGCAATTGTCTCAAAAATTCCCCCAGTCAGCACTCCAAGTGAGTATCTTCACACCCAGTAGAACTTGGAACTAAGCCATATTCTTCTTTAGCCCTCCACTTATTTATTGCCACTCCCTGGGACATTTTTGATCAGTGGAAAAAGCCAGGAAGTGACTCAATCTTTCCTAAGCAACACTATAATCCTACTGAGACTTCTAAAAAGGAAACAAAACCAGGAAAGCCTCTCGATCTAGAACAATGTATTAGACAGAACCGTTTCTTACAGAAATACATTGTTTTCAAAGCAGTCATTGATGCCCACCCTAGCAGGTTCACCCTAAACACCACTACAGAAAAGAGTGGAGTCAGTTATTTTTGGTAGCTCATCATTCATTACTAAAACAAACAGTAAAACAGAAAACTAATCCTCTCAGAAGCTAAAGCTTTGGGAAGCACTTGCAGCATTTAAACATTAAACAAGCACTCGAGGACTCTGAAAGACAATGAAAAGCAAAGAAGCACAGGACAGACCAGAATGATGGCCTCTTATGTAACAATTTTTCTTTAGGAAAGAAATGAACCTTCAAAACAAGTTCCTGAATTAGTTAGCAATGGCCACAGACAAGGGAGCAGAGGCATTGTTCCATGTGCCAATCTATATAGAGACATATCAGAGTAAATTAGGAGCTTTTCATGCCCACAATCTTACAAAGATGTAGGACATACCTCTCTCCATATCGCAGTAATTTTCTTTCCCCCACCATATCTCAAAGCATGTGCCCTCAGAAAAACCATACAGAGAAAAGGATGACAATGTTTATGCAATCGGTACACCCAGATTTGCATTATTAGAGCTTACTTTCTTCTTTAAATTTCAGGTAGATTAATTCAAGTTCAAATGTTTTGAAGACACAATACTCATTAGGGAAATGAAAAGTACTTGGGAGGGAACAAAGGCTAGATATAGTGAAATGAATAAGGAAATGCAAAACTAAAGCTGAATAAGCAGCAAAACCTACTGACAGTAGGCCTGTGTGGAACAGGCTCTCACTAAACATGAAGGTCCAAGGCTTTTGGCAGCTAGCTAGTCTAGATGAGCTATTTTTTTCCTACCACTGGAAGCTTTGCAACCTTCAAAAACACAATAGAGACAGCACCATTTGTATTGAGGGAAATAAAATATAAAAATCCTTTTTTAATGAAGATTCATGCACACCATCTGTTTCTGTAATGTATAGAGCAAGACAAAAACAGCCTATGAGCTGTAAGTGAGGAGTCAAACTGACTGTTCTTCAACCATCACCAGGGCTTGACTCCTTCTGAATTCCTCAGCCTGTAAAAAGTACACAGTGTCTTTGTAAGAGCTAAGGTTAACATCAGTGGCTCTGTGATATAAAGTTACACTCAGATGCTTCTATGATTTGCATCAGCTTCAGCATGCAAAACATAACTTGAGTTGGACACTTGCTGACATGTGTAAATCAAGTAAACAGCTGCTTTGACCCCTCATGCCTCAGCAGAGAGACACATGCAGGGTGCAGGAATGAGACATGCTATTTTTGGGGACTCTTCAAACTAACAGGTCAGAGTAATGGAGATTATTCCCACTGCATTCTCAGATCAACAGGGTGCTGGGGGGAGGCTTTTGCATATCAAACAACCTAAAAATAAACATGAAATCATTGGCCTTGTGCTGTCCCTTTCAAACTTACCCACATTATAGCCAGTTACAGACAATAGGCATACTAATGTTTATACAGGTACTGTTACTGCACCAGATCTAATCAGGAACATGACTAACTCCCACTCTGATTCATAACACTGGGAAGAGAGGAAAGTTTTCTCTGAGCATCACAGAAAAAGAAAAGGTTTCCAAACAGTTAAAATTCCCACTGAGGAGTTTAGTTTAAACAAAGGGTTTGTTTAATTATTCATGCATCCTTTTAATCTGTCAGCATCCAGTCAAGGGCAAAGCCAACTCTGTGTAATGTGTTAGTAAAGGTAACAGACAAAACAGAAGATAGCTGTGGTAATTTTTAAATAGCAATTATGGAGCAATTTCTTAATATACTCACTTTGTTGCAAAATTACCAGAACTAACACCTTCTACTGGTTTCTTTCTGTAACACTAAAACGATGCTTTTTCTGCTGGATTAACCACTGGAGGTATGTGTACTCTTCATTTTTCTAAATAAGGAGATTTTGCTTCAGAAATAGAAAGAAAGACTTAAAATGCAATGGCTTTGTTTGTTTATTTTTGCAGCTCTGAGGATGAGAATGGCAAAGCTGGGGAAAAAGGTGCTTTAACAGCTGTAATGGCATGGAAGTAAAATTTACCACTCAAAGCAGATAAAGCTAAGAAGACTGTCTTCCACATACTTTTTCTGGATCATAATGCTTGTTTTGCTACTCTGTTTCATGGGCTATTTTGCCCTCTGCATAATGCAAAGGACTTTAACAGACTTTCAGATTTGACCAACTGCCACATACACACAAATCAAATCACACCCTGGATTTTGTTAAAAGTAGTGGAAAGTTACCTAAGGCCATAAATGCAGTGTATATACAAGTATGAAGACATGTGCATACCTGTTCTCACAATCAGAAATATGCTGTTGCTATATACACAGAGCAGATAAACACCTATCTCCATGGAACTTCATGGGACATTGTTTCATATTCAAGTGTGCCAATCTATCTGATTTTAACTGAAAGCGCTGTTCCAGCATTCTTTTTGTAAAAGCACTAGTTAATAAAAAGCAAAGCGTGAGAGAGGAGTAAGAAGAAATGTAAACATAAAAAGTGCTTTCCAGTTATACTACCTTGGATAAAATGTAAAGCATTCCTTTTTAAGTGATAGCAGAACAAACCAAAGATAATTAAGCCAGCATATGTAAATATTTAGCCACCTTCTAGAGCTCCACAGTCCATTCACCTTTCTATGTTACATGACAGTGCAGCCATCCTCACACCCTGCTCTCTTCACCATCCCACAAACATCCTGCCCACCCACAACCTCACAGATCAATCCTTGCATAAGAATATGAACAGTCTGACCTCCTGAGCATGATTTCAACCTCCCAACTTGCTGGGAAAGCTCTGCTTTTCCAAAAAACTGGTTGCCAGACAGGCAGTGCCTGTCCATCAAAAAAACTCCCAACCAAAACAAACCAAAAACCCCAACAACAGGAAAAAACCCAACAACCGTACTGTTTAGGTTTCAGTCGGCTGGGGAGCTAAAAATCAGGCAAATCAGAAATACTGAGTTGCCAGTGGCTTGTCCTGCAGTTGAAAACAAATATGTTACAGGTGCAGCCACTGCTGGGCATGGTTTCTCCAGCAAGTTTCAAGGCTCTCACCAAACAACAGGTTAATTCTTTCCACATGATAAAGCCCTGAAAGCAGGTTAAATCATACCTAGAAAAATCACATCCAAGTTAGATTTTCCAGTACATAGTTCTTGGGGAGAAAAAGTGCCTCAGAGCACACTACACCATTGTACTCAAATCAGTACAACAGCTTTAATTCACTAGGTTTTACCCTCATTTGTAAAACTAAACAGATAAAGCTCAGGTTGTCTTATTCTGGTATAGCTGACTCAAATTATGCACCAGAAAAAAAAAAAAAAGCTTTAATTTTTCACCTGTATTCTTTTCAAAGCAGGAAACTGAAGTTACTACCTCATACTGAGGCACGATGGTAGTAATTGACTGATTTGTAGCCTCTAAACATTTGGTGGCTCCCAGTCTGATGTGGGTAATAATTTCAAATTTTAATACTTGTCAGAAATGGTTACCTGGAGAGTGGAATAATAAATAAAAAGAAATAAATTTTATAATAGTACACTTCCTCTATGTCTATCCTGTTATTTGTTGTTTTATAGTGGGTTTTTTTTCCTTATGCTTCTTCTGTTATTTGCTGGTTGTGAGAGCACAAAGCTTCAGACTCAACTCTTAAGGATACACCAAAAAATGAGAGTAGGTGAGTCATACAAAGCAATCACAGTTTCTGTAACAGCAGCAGGTGGTTATGGACACTCATCTTCTGCTCGCCCAACAACCTGTCCTATTAAACTTAAATAACATGGAAAAGGGAGAAACCACCATCACAATACTAGTCAAAGTAGTTTAAAGGAAAGACTGAAAAGTTTTGTGATTCTGGAAAGGAGGAATGTTCATAATGTGCTACAGCCCCAGAGCTTTCCTGCATCCTGTATCAACAAGAACAGAAATACAAGGTGGCAAATCATCTCATAAAATGTCAGTAGTGTTGCCATGCAAAACTCTAACTCGTTATTAAAGCCAAATGATTTCTAAGGCCCCACAAGACAAAAATCTCTCTGAAGCAAAGTTGAAGCTGCACTCTTTAAGTGCAGTGTCATTTGTGTGGGATTATTGTCATAAATAGCTGGTTCAGAGTGATGCAGTTTTGTGGATTACATTATGTAAAGTCCCTTTTGCACAGCACGAGGAAGACCAACAGACAGTGGTTGAAGTAGGTCAGTTATGAACTAAAACAGGTGGTTCTAAGCATGTTCTGAAGAATTTGTCCTGTGCCACTTTCTCAGGTACATGCAACAGTTTCCCCTGCACACCAACTCCTTAGAGAAGTCAGAATCAGATTTATGTGAGCAAAGAATTTCTCAGACCTACTAGCAGATCACCCCTGTTGACCATCCTTCCATTCACTTGGACTCTTCTTACTTGAGCCTGCACCAAAGATCTAAAACCACCAAGGTGTTACCTTCTGCATAGAAATGCAGAATACTGCAGTTTTTCCTTAGAAAATTCATTTCCTGTTCATCTTCAGTTGTCTAGAAAAGGATATACCCACATGACAAAAGAAAATCATCCATAACTGTTCAAACAAAAGCTTGAGAATAGATATCAAGCAAACATCCATTCCAGAATGTCTATCTGTATAAGCTGGCTTGAATTCAAAGATTGAGTTTCTTAATAAACTTTGAGAATTTTTCCATTTAGTTAATTTAGGAACACTTCCTATTTTGGAAAACCTTTGCACGTCACCCCTCACTGACAGTTTACAGAAAGTGCTGTTATTTGCGCAAGGGCGCCACGCAGTGTTACAAACTGATGGAACACAAAGCAGGCAAGCTCTCCTGAGCCTTCCCTAAGTAAAAGAAAACCTGGCCATCATAGCATGGAAATGGACCTCTCCCCATCTTGTGATTTTTGACAAAACAGAAAACAATGTCGCACTCAGTGTAAGAAGGACAAACCTTCCCCTGGTTCGTGCTGCAGCCTGAAATGTCAACTAGCTAAAAATTATTTAAAGTAAAACAAAGTAGCTGTGAACTCCGTTACATTTGCACCAAGTAATTCTTGTTCAAAGCACAGGCAAAGCATATGATTTGTAGCTAAGCCAAGAGCAGATGACCAGTATTTGCAGGCTGCACCTAGCAATCAAAACAGTAAACTACTTGTGAGACTAATCACAAATTTCTACTTGTAATCTATATCCTGCCAATATCAAACCCATCCACAGATTTTTTTTTTTTCAAAGGAGTACACAAATACTTTGGAAGACACTGGAATACAATGGCAAATTACTTCCTTTTAGTAGTTTTGCAGGAAAAGGGCAGGAGTGGTGGTATGAACAAAAATCATGTAAAATTAGCAAGTCTTTCAATCAATTAAGTTACTATACTGCACATCAAGGCTCCCATAAGAAACTAGACAATACTGCAAGCTTTGGGAAGAAAAAAGTGATCCAGAGCAACTGACAATTTTGCCAATTTTGAAGTTGTATTAGATGTGGAACAAGGAATTTTTTTTTCTTCTTGAGGAAAAAAACTGCTTTAAAAAGTGAAACTATTTTAACATTCAATTTCAAAATTAGTTTCTCCAGGAAGGATTTACATAGCTTTAATTTATAAAACAACATCTACAAGAAACAGACAATCCATTTTTCTCCTAAGCAAGACTTTTCTACTTTTCTTTTGACAACATTTTCTCATTACTAAAAGGGACAAGAACTTTTATTGAGGTATTTACATTCATGTTGTAAAACCCATGTTCATTGTCACATGTAAATGAAACAACCCTCAGTACAGCTATCATATTACAGAAAGAATACAGCATTAACCTTAATTTAAAAAGCCATCAATCATGCCTAGGTTGAGTGATTTTTCTTCTATAAACTCACAGCAGATGAAAGAGTTCCACAAAACTTTAACAGTAGATGAGCTTGAGATTCCCAGGCTTTTGAGATCAGAGTTCTCTAAAAACACCCCACACCCACACAGTTGGCCCCATGCGTCTTGTCCTTCAGCCTGGCTTGTAACTCATTTCTTTGTAGTCCTCCTTTCCCAATCTGCACATGACTTTTCTAATGGAGATGATTCAACTTGGACTCACTCACAATCAGCTGCTGCTGACAAAGGGATTAATCCCAGCTCCATAAACACCCTTATGGCTAAATCAGGTATCTGAGCAGCCAAAAAGATCACTGACTACAAACAAACATGTAGTGTCCTGAATATTACCTGTGCATGCAACAGTCTGCACTATGGGTTTGGGAAGGTGGAAGAAGAGACAGAAGCAGACAGCTTTGATAACTGCAGAGAACCACCCCCTGACCCACACCTACAAGTATTTTAGAGCTGGCCATACTTGTAGAGATGTTGCTGTAAAAGTCTGTATCAAGTCCTGCCTCGCTACTCACTATTCTCTCCAATACTCCCAATACCTTCATTCCCAGCTGCCTCAGTAGCCCTAGTCTAAAAATAGATTTTGAATTGCTACAACTAAAAATTGATACTCTCCAGTAAGAAAAATTAAGATATGTGGGAGCAGGCTGTTTAGAGCCACATAACACAACTGCAAAACACTGTAACTGCACAGCATATTAAGGCTTCATTTCCAAAATGCCCTTTTAAGAGTATCCTTCCATATTTAGGCAAACCATGAACCAAAAAAGTTAAACAATATAGTCTCTTTTTTTTTATATTGCAAACATGTTTTCTCTCTATGATTGAGAAGCACCAAGAGGGATAAGACAGAAATATATTGAATGAGGCAAATGGTGGTTTTACTAAATGACAGAAGTTCCCAAACTCCTATACTTTCTGTGTAAGTATGCTGCTCTTAGAGCAGACAGTGCATTTTGCATTTTACTTTTATCTATTTATCTCATGTATCAATCTGTATTTGTGACAATTTTTCACCAAGTTCTGTGGTTTGTTTAGTTGAGGGTTTCTTTACGCACAAGACAGTCAAGAGCAGGAAGCTGGCACATCACATATCAGAACACAGAAAAGTGGACAGATTGATCCAGATCAGTCATATCTTACCAGTTCCCCCAATAATATTCACAAAAGGTTTAGGGAACTGACTATCAAAATAACATTTTCAGCACACCTTCTCAGTCTTCTCTTAACCTAAAAGCTTCAGTCAAGTTAACTAGTGTGCTTAAAGAATAGAGATTTCATTCCTTCCTCAGGCAAAGGTTCCCATTAAAAGTCCCAGCAGAAGACGACTTTTGTAGGACTGCAGTATTCCTTTCCAGATTTGAATTCCCAGTCTCCCTAACACTCAGCATGACATGCATGTGTTGTTATTGTTCAATCACATCTTCAAGGACATGTTGAGAAAAAAGTGGTAATAAAAAGTATTCCTTGCAGATTTTTCAGCTGCACAGTATATTGTCACAAAATTCTCAAATGTTTATTTCATACTTGGTTGATTGCTATCAGGAAGGCAACAAGGAATACTATATTTCCACAGACATAGATGGTTAGCACAATCTGTTTAAACAGACCACCCTGCAAGAAAAGGGGAAGAAAAGTCATTGAACAGTCAGTCTTTTTATTGGTTTAAACAAAGAATCATCTCATTTCATAGCAGTTAGTTACCAAATTGTGACTCACCTCTGCTTCTGCAGATGTGAGTGACTGCAGTATCTGTACTCTGTCATCCTCTATCACTTCAGCTGTTCATGGGAAGAAAAACAGAAGTCAAGTCTGCCCTTAGGAGGAAGGAGGGGGGTTCATTTTTATACTGCAGAAGTCTTGATCCTATGACTAAGTCTTACACAGCATCAAATCTGAAAAGGACTTGGAAGTCTCATTTGACATTTCATGACCTGTTACTATCACGCTCACAGCAAAAATGAAAAATTATTCTGGAGCCAACGTACAAAAAGTAAATTCTGAACATTGAAGTAAAAAAACCATTTTGCAAGACTGAATAATCAAAACACTGAGTTTTGAGCTAACACCTTCTCCTTTTATATTTTGATATAACTGGATTTCATTAAGAAGTATTTTCATTAGCCAACATAAGAACACTCATTGTCCAAACATTTCAGATTAATTTCCCTATTTCTAGGAAGTAATTACTGCAGTTACATTTAAATTCACATCTTTTATAATCACTCCTTCTCCACATGCCACCTTACACAGGCTCTCAATTAATCACACTTCAGTTCTGCACCTGTCTCATCTCAGCCTCAGGCCCAGGTCATTCGTATGTGCAGTCACCTCTCCTCTGTGACACCAGCCAGTGAAGACAATTTCTAATGAAGTTACTACCCAACAATTCCCTAGACATATTGGAGTCAGGATTTCACATTCCTTCCCCAGTTAATCAAAATGGCAAGCATTCAGGCTTGCTCCTACAGTAACAGCAATTTGTCAACAACTAAATGCAGATTAAATCTGCATGAATTAATCTGGATTTAACATACCCACCTGGGATCAAAATTATGGCAAAAAATAATAGTATCAGAAAATATTTACACATTCCAGTCCCCTATGAACTGTGGTTTGAGAAATGAGAAGGTACTATTTTAAATAGCACAAATGCCACTCTAGTAGAACACTTTTGTCTTGAAAACTAGTTTTCTTCCATATTCATTTGTCTACAGAAGACAGGACACTATTACTCAAGAGTTACTCCCTTTCAGCTTCCAAGTTAGAGGCCAAAGAACACCTCCTGAAATTCAATCCACACTGGTTTTATGCTCAGCAGGCAAGGAAGCAACAGGAGTTTTGCTGGGTTTGTACCTTTACGAACGAGACAGTAGCTGTGTATTTCCAGAAGAACATCAGTACCAACATGCCAAGCTACAAAGCCAATCATGGCATAGGTGTCCCACGGGTCTGGAAGGTCAAGTGCTGGCAGATCCATTCCCAAGAACATAGTCACAACTATTCAGTAAAAACAAGATAAAGAAACCAATAAGAATGTTGTGTTAATGTGCTTTAAAAATGCTCTCAATGCTTTTGTAAATAGACTTCCCATGAAGTACTCAAAACTGCTTGAGGAACAAGGTTAAAGGAGTTCAGACAGCTGAAAGTTGTTGAGGGTTTTTTGGGGTGGGATAGGGGATTGTTTGAGGGGTTTTTAGCAGTGAGGGCCAACCAGGAAGACAGGAAGAAAAGGAAAAGGCCAAGATGGTTTTCAGCCTGCTTAGTGCCCTATCACGTTCCAGCCACACAAACCCAGCATTTGGGTCTACCACCAACACCAGTCACCACAACATCAGTGCTCAAGGTTCTTGTGGAAGCTTGCCTCTATCATGAGAATTAAACTCGGATTCTGGATCTATAAGTGAAATTCCTGTCTCCCATTCAACAACCTTGAACTATGCTACTGTAAAAACACTATTCTCATATCTTCCAAGACAAAAAGAAATTATGGAGATAAGGACAGGTCCTATTACAGAGGAATTTCAGATTTGTGAGTAATTCCTTTGATTTTAAAGCCACTTTTTCTCTAAGTTGTATCCAATGGCCCCTTAAAACTCACACAAAAGATGGCCAAGAAAAGGGATCTTCAGACATGCCTGGACTGGATGTCCACAGATATTATAGAAGAGCAACAGCCCAAACAAAGGACAAAGCTCCTTTAAATCAGTTAAATGGGAGTTACAACTATTACTTCTACTCACCAGCTAATATTCTAGCTGTTGTACCAGTACTCCAGTGAAACCAGTTAAACAATTGCCTCCTACAACAATGAAACACATTTTATTGATGACAATAGTTCAGGGAAGGGGGCAGAAAACAATGAACATTTTTTTGCTTACTTTCAAGCTGCAAAACCTTTCCATTATAAAAACAATATTTAAGGAAACAGTCACACATTGAATTCCTGTGGCTGTAACTTAATGAGTCAGTTGTACCTTGGTGCATGACGAGATGGTCTAAAACCTGCCATAAGTGGTTGAAAGATTGTCAAAGCCATCACAGCACAGCCAAGATAAGGATGAAAACCTGCTTGCTAAAGAGAGGACATTTTTCTTAAATATAATAGCTACATAAAAAGACAGAAAAGACAGCAAAAATTTGCAAACTTTATTTATTCTTGTATTACTAAGTTACAGCGGAGCAGCACTGGCAGAGGCAACAGGACACAATAAATTGCCCTGCAGCCAGATGGAGATTGTTTGCCTCATAGCAGACACACTGCTATGTCTGCTCAAGGTCTGTCCCACCTTTTGGCTTTATTGAGAAATCCTACCAGCTGAAGAGCAGAGTAATATGACTACAGAAGCCATAGTCCAAGCTCTGCAGCCTCAATCCTCTGTCTTCAGGATAATCCTATTTTATAACTCTTCCCAGCACTGGTCTTCTTCTCACCCTAAAACATTTTATTCAATTTCCCTTGTTCACACATGTGACCATATCCTCCCACCTTGAATTTGGATACCCTCTAGAATTTCTAACTTTTGATGTCACCTTGCATCAGATAGAATACAGGTGATAGCAACAGGTATACAACCTCTATCTACTGATCCAGACTAAGCTTATCACTGGATGCAGTTATGTCTAAGTTCACAAAAACACTTATTCCCAGCAGGTTTACCATGCTAATATCAGCCATCACATCCTTACTCCCCTCCCAAATTCATATTGTCTAAGGAAACACTAAGACCAAAATAGCATATAAAGATACTATGAGCAAGGAATTTATTTATGAGAAAGAGGAAGGAAGGTAAACACCAAAAGTTTTCAGCTGCAGTTTAAAGGAGACAATATTCCTCTAGTGTGTTGCTAGGATTTCAACCAGCCTTCTAAACAGCTTTCACAGAAATCTGCTTAGAAATAGTTATAACATATTAGTTGTCAGTGGACTTCCTCATTCCTTTAGTCCCACCTTTACCTTTGAGTTAACAAGCAAGACAAAAAGTACACACTTACCTGGCTCCAACCTCCTCGGTATACAAAAGGCAACACAAAAGAAATGCTTGTCAGCATGACTGTGGTCAACATAAGCATACGATGCACCTAGAAAAGTTAAATTGCTTTTAGAAACTCTACAGCTTTCTTAATACATCATTAAAAGATATTAAATAGACCTACAGTTAAAAGGTATTCTTAATCACCACTTTAGACTTTACCAGTAAAGTAGGTGAACTTCTGATTTTTAATTGTTCCACTTTATAAGATTAAATAAAGATGTAAGTCATACCATGTTTAGTCTATTTCTTGGATATAGTGGGTTTATAATTCTGCTTGCAATAATGCTACAAAATATAGCTGGAGATGTGTGGAGATTTTGCCCACCTGAAACCACAACTCCTTTCCAAGTAGGAATGAATGAGACCAGACAGGTTTGAAGAATCGTGCAACAATAACACCAATACTAACTGTGGTAATCCAAGCAACAAACATTAGTGCTCCTGAAAACAGAAAAAACAAATAACCCAACAAGGTAAATGATAGGTAACTTAAGTGCACATGAATACAACTTCCAAGACTATGTAATAGTTTAGTCCATATGTACATGGTCAGAATTCACTAATGATAGAAAATGTATCACCTGGTTCAGGCCACAGCTCCATAGCATTTATCTTGCTAGAGGACAGACACATCCATGCAAAATATTTTGCCCATTCAACACAGAGCAGCTCTGGCCACTGCACATTTTACACCTGCCAATACACATTGTACATAGTGGTGAGAGAAACCATTCTATCACCAACTCAGACATCAGAGGATGAAGATGACATTGCTACAATCTGTGTGACAAAGAATGAGTGGCAGTTCTATCATGGGCTTGAATTAAAGTCCAGTGGCATTGGAGAAAAAAATTCTCATTAACTTTAGCGGCTCCAGACTGCTAGTTGAGTGGTTTCTCATTTCAAACTGAACTAAACCAAAAATGCAACTGCAACACCTTGAAATAGAGAGAAAGAGATAAACAAGTCCCAGTTATAAATTTAAAGGGAAAAGGCAAGGGGTTCATTTTCCTGGACAAAAAGTCTTTCAACACTGTTCTTGAAATGAAAAATTAGTAAGTTCACTCTGCCAACAGAGTATGAGATCTTGCTAGCCAACAGAATATACAACAAGTCAGAAAGACAAGAGGGAATAACAACTCTGCAATAACCCTCCAGTCTCAACAAGTCTAGAACTGGAAGACAAAACTAGCAACTGCAGCTTACCATGAGCCTTGATAAGCCGTGGGGCCCGGGAACCTCCGATATCCTGAGGAAGACCTGTGACGTTGTACAGTCCATCCGTGACCAGGGGCTGACGACGATGTTTGTATAGGAGCCCACCTGAGCAGAGACAAAGTGGGTTATTTCTTGCTAATGAAAGCCCCGTGCTTGTAAGTGTGCCTATTCCTCATTCATGAATTCAAGCCCTGTTGTGACCACTGCACACACAATATGGTAAGAACCTAACATCATCTAAGCTCTCCCGCATACTTTGTGTACAAAACACAACTCACCCAGCTACAGGAAATACCTTTTTTCTCCACTACACACACAAGATATGAAGAATAATTCCCTTTGATTCTAGTCTCCATTTAAAAAAAAAAAAAAAGGCGTGGCCAATTCTCAAGAAGCCATCAGTTCCTATCATCAAGTGAGTATACAACACACACGAGTAAATTTGCAGTAAGTTCCACAAGCAAACCCAGGATCCAAAAAAGCAGTAAAGGTGACAGAATTAAAGGCCTCAAACTTGGAAATCAGTTCAGACACCAATTCTCATCTAAGTCATATCTTACAGAATGGTTACTAACTCACTTGCAGCTGTTAAAAGAAAAGCAACTATATGTAAGTGAAGTTTACCTTCACTAGCTTCCCCATCTGCCAGAAAGATGTAGTAACTGGTATCCAAATTAAATCTCCCTTTATAAGCAGGGAGACGAATACTCCTTCTGAAAGAACATTGAAGAACACCATCTGCAAGCCTCCAAGCCACATCTTCAAGGGCATTCTGTAAAACAGGAGATATTTAATATTTAATGTTTTCAGATTGGCAGAGTAATTGGCTTAAAACTAACCCTGCAAAAGACAAGAGTGTCACTGATGCAGAAAGAAAAAATGTGAACAATCCAGGAAAGGGAGATCCCTTCTAAACTGGCATGTAAGAGGTATGTCAGTAAGTCAACACAGCAGCTTTTGGGTTGAACCTATTATCACTAATTTTTACAGCCCATAACAGTGTTTAACCCAGGACATACCAGTTGCAGCTGCAGTTCTAGCAAAGGGACAGACTTATAATAAGCACAAATTTTCTAAATAGACTAAGCTCCCATCACATGACTATCTTTACAAATTAAATTTAGACTTCCAAAGTTAATATTTACTAGGAAGTAAGAGCCCAGCTAATATCACCTTAGAGAATTATGGATCCACCTCAGTATTTACACCTGCTGTGCAAAACAAAGCAGCAGCATGCCTTACTTCAAAGCTACATCTGTGGAAGTGTCTGAGTTGTTTTAAAACATACCTCTGAATCCAAGAGAGGATGACTTCGCTCCTTCAGACAGGCAGTGCTCACACGAACGCGGTGATCCTCATTAACACACAGATAAGCATCATCACCACCCTGCAGAGTTGAAAACAGAAATATTAAAAACCACTACAGAATTATAAAAGACAATTATAAAAAACACTACTAGCAGTCTCCAAAAGGTCTTTGATATAATATAGGCAGCAAGACCTGAGAGATTTCTGTAGTTATCAAGCTGTTATTCTCCATTTTTCAAAGGCACATTCAGTCAAAGAGATGACACATAGAAACACACATTTTGATTCACACTCCCCTCCCAGAGAAACAACCACATTATTAGAAGTTTCTTTAATTATTTAGAATTTACTAAATTAACTAAAAAAGACAGAGATGGATGTTGGAGCTATTTAAAAATCCACTTCAGTTACAAGATTTTTTTCCTCCACAGCTGTAAAAAAAGTGTTAAGAACCAAGTGTTCCTGCACTAGGGATATGAATATAAACAGCATCTCCCTTGTGCAACAAGTAGCTCATAGATTATGCATTTGTCAACAGCATCATCCCTTCACTTTAAGGTAAGAAGCATCTTTAAACATTTTTAAGACTATATAGGAGTAACATTCAGGGACCAAATGCAAATGGTTTCCAGAATAACTCAGCTTCTGAGGGGTAAGATTTTTTGGATGGGTAAATAAAGATTGATTTAATCAGGAATTTCAGTCAGACAGGCCGAATTCTGCCATAAGAGATATCCATAGGGAAATTCTACTGCAGTTACTTAGTCCTGAGAAATTACCTGTGTTTTAGCACTATGGGAAAGTCAGTCTCACGTTGTGTGACATGTGACAGTATTTCCACTTTCCATATGCATTTCCATTCAAACTTTACTAAAATCACAAAAGCAACTACAGAAAACAAAATAGAACACTCACCATCCACTGGTCATGGGAAAACGCAAATGCTAAATATCCTTCACTTGGACCACTCATTTCAATAAAAACTGAACTCTCCTCTTGTTGGAAGGATAGAAAAAAACAGGAAGCACTTCCAGGATCACAGTTTGTAGGGTTCCTAATGCAGAATTTCGTAATTCCACAACTTGATGCACTGAACTAAACAATTATGCAAACAAACAAATTGTGAGCAGTTAGAGTTTCCATTCTCTTCCTCTTTTCTACCCATGGTAGAAAAAAGCATACAAGAAACAATATCATCTAAGTCTACACACCAATGTCTTAAACCACATCTACAATCACCCTAGGACTACTAAGTAAAATGATGGTGAATTCCAACCTAAATTTGAGTTGAATTTTCACTTTAAAGACACTACAATAGAATAACATTGAAAAGTCAGTAAGAAGTTCAGAACAATCTTCCTCTGGTTTAATATTTGGAGAAGGTAATATGAGCTGTAAGATGAGAAAGAAAAGAAAGGTACTACAGCTTTATGCTTGCTTTTTAAAGCAGAAACTCCACTGATACACATTGAGAAAATATATTGATTATAAGCCACAGTTATCCTGGATCAAACAGCAATGCTTGCTCAATCCATTCAAAACTCAGTAACAGAAGTCAGCAACACAGATGAACTCAGAGAAGAAAGCTTCTGAGCCTGCAGTTGCTAAATAGGAAGTGATGAGTCAAGAGCAGACTAAATCTTTTCCCATCTCTTGTGACAAGTATGCACAATATTTTCTGATCATCAATTTCTAAATGTTCTGCTAATCTTCTAACCTGTGTGCAGCATGAGAACATTTGACCCTGCAAAGTTCAGGCAACTCAGCTAAGGGTAGCTGTCATGTTCGTAGCCTTAGATATCACAGTTACTCATCTATTATCTCTCCTTTTCTTTTAATAGGCTGTATCAATTTCATTTCATTAAATTCCATTCATCACAAGCATTAAAGATAGCCTGATTTAGCTTTATTATTACTTACTGGCTTTGATATGTAGGGAACTGGGTGTGAAGTTGACATAGCCTCTGATGTTGTATACAAAGGTGGTGTTGGGGACAGCACATCAGGCTGAGAAACAATGGGACCAGGAATTTTTACCCAGAAAATCCTGTATTTCTTCACAACTGTGGCTCTTAAAAAACACAACACACACATAGTCATTACTGTAAACATTTATAGTTGGCTGCTACTTTAAAAAGAAAAAAAAAACAAACCCGCATCTTTATAGAGACCTCTACCATTTTAGGAATTGAAGTAAGAAAATATCTTAAATCTCAGTAGAAAAAGAATCAAAAACATAATACCACATGCTGCAGTGGGTATAAGAAACATTCATGCCTATGGCATAGATGAGAACTTCAGAGAAGAGTTGTATTGCTTTTATCCTCTAGTTCACAAAAAGCTAGGTAGGTACAGCAAAGCAAAAGCTTCTTACCAGTGTATATTGCAGGTACGAGAAGTGAGAAGGTAGCTAGAAAGAGTAAAGAAACCAAATTCCCTTATACTCTCCCTGGGGAAAAAAAAAAAACAAACAAACAACAAAAAAACCCCACCACAAACAAAAAAACCCAAAAAACCCCAGAAAAAACCACCCCACCACCTTCAAGTTCTTCCTAAGAAACAAACATCTGTATTAACACAGATTCTGCAAGTAAGGGATGTTCACTTTTCAGCCATTGGACCCAAGAGCTTTTCAGCTGCTGATCAATATTTGACACAGATAATGGTACAGGTATCTTGTCTGCATTGTAGTAAATTAGAATTTATATTAAGTTTACTTACAGAAACTGTACATGTTTTGGAGCATCTCCAGGAGCAACCCAATAAACTTTCATGTCTTTCTTTTTCACTTTACTTGTGTGACTGACAGCTGAATTCTGAGAACACATACATATCAAGAGTTACACAGTGGAGACACTTTTTTATTTAAACACAATCAGCAGAGGCTGCAGCTAAATCCTACAGAGACACTGCACAACCCCAGTGACACTGCTTTTTCCCAGTCAGTCATGATCAGCTGAGGTGAGCACTGCAACTTACTCATACTGACAATCTTCAAGACTGAAAGGAATGACTTTCAATCCAGAAGACTGTAGCAATGAGGCAGAGGTCCCTGCAGCATTTATGCAGAAATAGTGAGGTTTTCTTAGTAAGGAAATGCTCTACTTCTTGACAATAAGAGGATGAAGAGACAGTGCAACGGCTCCTCCCTTTAATATTAGGAATAAACTATGTTCATCGTGTAAAAGTAAAACTTATGTTACAAATGCTGCATCTTCCTGCTGCAATCAACAGCTTTCTGTCACCAGAAGAGTTTAAACACCGCACAAGGATAGTCCAGAGCTGCAGTGAGTCATGCCTCTATACTCCAAGTTGGACCAATTCCCCCAGAGACTCACTGAACTCAAATAAGGTTACATGGATCAGCTCTGTCCTGTTCCAGATGTATTCTGGTACAAGCCCCTCAGTGCCCAATGAAACATTTTAAGGCACTGGACTCTACCTTGGTCCGACCGCACGTCAGCAGCTGGGAACGTCTCCGGTCAGCCAACACAAAAGAACCAACTGCAGGGCTATCCAGGCGTTCTGCATCCCGGGCCTGTATGAAAAACCCTTCAAAATCTGGTCCAGACAGACGCACTAAAGCAAGAAGAAAAATAAAGGGAAGTTTAACTCTGCTCCAGAGAAAAAAGGAAGTATTTCAACAATGACTACCAGATGCTCATTTTACAAGTACTGAATGATGGTTAATGGATTACCTAAACAAGATTCGACTTAGATAAATCCAGTACGGAAAACTGAGGAAGGGCACACTATAATACAAAGAAATAATAAATTAAACTCTTCAGCTGTAACAGACACAATACCTTCTATGCTGTCCCCTGGTTTAAATTCAGTCCCATTCACTGTAATGGTGTGCTCAGGAGACAGATGAGGAGAGCTACCATGACAAGGTACCATGTCAGTACAGGCTTCTCTTACTCTTCCATTTGGATAGCCAACCACAGATGCATAGAGGCAAACAAACACCCAAACAGCAAAACCAGGCAGCTCCATCTGTATAAAACAAAATTTACAGGCAATTAAACACAATAAAAATTTACATTACAGGTCTCCACTCCTCTTCAGAAATCATTTGAATGGCAGAATACAAAACGATGTTTTAAAAAAGCATTCATGAGAAGATACCACTCCCAGCTGCTGAATAACTTCTGCTTCTGATAACTGCCAGACATTTTTAGAATGTTCCAATACCACATTTCAGGCCATCTACAGATTGTCAATGGATCCCTCCATCCACTGGGTGGATTATTTCCCTCCATGAATTTTGACAGCACTTTAAAAATATCTGGTGCCAATCCCTCTCCTGTTCTCTCTCTCTCCAAAAAAAAAAAAAAAATTAAGTTCCTTAAACATCTGCACAGGGCGTGGATCTTAAAACGTGCTACATAGATATAAAGGTTGACAGTTTTGAGGATCTGCACAGCTAGTATCAAACCCACTTTTATTAATCATAGCTTCAAATTATGTATCATTTCAGACTGCCTTTTGTTTCCACAACCCGTGTCTATTTCTTCACATATGACAAATAATTCCCCAGTAACAAGTTCTTCTTTCTGCAGGGAAACTAAAGTTGCCAAATGTCAGAAATACTTTTTATACATGCAAGAGTGAGAATTTGGTATGAAGATTTAGACAAAGAAAGATGTATGCTTGTTGCAGACAAGCACAAGACTTCTCCTTTGAACTTTCCTTTTGGATATTGGACCTCTAGACAACTAGTCAAATGGGCTGCTTGTCACACTCTTGTCAAGGGAACAGCATGCATGAAAGACATGGATAGCAGGACCCCAGAACCTAAAACAGTTATATGAACCCCTAACCTCAGCTTTCACCATTTTTGCCCTGCCACAATACTGTTTTGATAAAAGCTGTGGCAATTGTTTTGCTGTTCAGTAGCATGCAGGGCTTACAGTTGTACTGTGGTTTTCAGAACACCTTAGCCAACAAAAGAAAGTGTTTCCACATCCAAAAGGCCAGGAGAACAGAGATAAACTCCCTTTCAATCCTTAGGCACAAGAAGTGAGTTATCAGCTCTGGTGGAACACAGACCAGCCAAGGCAGTCTGCCTTCCGGCAGGGCCATGCCCATTTTGCAGCAAGTGATAAGAAGTATCAGGTTATGAAATTCCCTGACAGCAAGGATAGACATGAAGATAAACACATAGAGCCATTTCAGACTGAACTCTTGATACCTAAAAAGCAGGCAAAGGAAGACAAGGAACATCATTAATCTTATACAACAAGAGTCATCAACATGAACTCTTCCAAAGTTCTCACACATGGAAATCCACAATTTCCAAGGCAATGCTATATTTTCACATCAACATACGGGCTCCTCAGCAACTTTACACCACTAAACAGAAGAAAATCAGAAGTTAGAGGTGGTGAACAGTTGGGTTTCAAGAACTAGAAAATAAAAACCCAACCGTCAATTCCTCCCAAACATTCAAGATAACATTATGATCATTATCTTTAACTTTTAGCTAAAGTATTTCCTTCTAGTTCCAACACTTCTCCAAAGTGTCAAAAGTGTATATCTAATTGATTTTATACATAAGTTAAAGATGCCTATAGAAAGCTAAAGACTAAGGTTCAGTGCAATTATATGTACCAGAGAAATTTTCCAAACAAGAAGAGATAAGGCTGCATATCACAGAGCCAAGAAAAAGAGTAGGGTAGTATTCTGCTTTAAGTGGCAGAGGATGTGGTAGTGATGTAAAATGAAACAAGAAATATTCTTGTCAGATTCAACTGACTCAAAAGCTGGCAGAAGAAAAAGATTAAGTAGAGATTAAGTAGAATTTTAAAAAGACCAAAATCTGAAAAAATTTGGATAAATGGAAAGCAGCAAGTTACTTCCTTCTGTGTTGAAAACAACTCCTACAGTCCCTGCAGGTATCAACAGCTAAAGAAGCTCTGGTAGCCTAATAGCTCATGAGCACAATGCTCACACTCCAACTCAGGATCTCTTCATAGAACTTATCTTTTTTGAGCTGTTTAACTTCATTAGCTGCATAATGTGAAATCTAAAAATAACTTCAGAGAGGAAGAAGAGATGAGACAACAGGCAAGGCAAACATACTATCAGTTCAAAGGTACAAAAACTACCATTGACAGAAATTTCTCCTGAGCACCATCAGACAAGGGGATACAGAAAAGGAAAGAGCCATCTGAAGGGGAGTAACCTCTATTAAAATAAGAAGTTTATAGCACATTCCTTTAGAATTAAATCCCTACAAAGGGAAAGCAGACAGTCTTGCTGTCCAAGAGTCACTCTCCCTCTGAATTCATAAAAAGAGCCTGGTTTGGCCTCTTCTGCTTTGTTAGAGGTGGTCCTATCAGGACAGCTGGATTGAGCATGGACAGAAAACATATTAATAATAATTCATTACTTTTAAAATACAAACACACACCCCCCTGCACACAACACATACATACCTCAGCATTTTCTTCTTTCTAGGAACAAGAATTTCAAGGGCATATGTGTTTCGAAATTATTCTTTTCAACAGCTTGAGTGTAGGTACTCACCTTACAGCCCGTCCTGTTACAGTGACATGGTCTGAGTAAAACTGCCACTGGCTCTCTCCTTGTAGTAAAACAACTTCTACTGCTTTGTAATCTCTTCTATTTGGTTTGCATCTAACTGTATTAACCTTTACTGTATCCAGGAAGCTTGTCTGAAAAAAGAAACAGTACACACACGAAAAAGTAAGGTTTATAAGAGCACCTTTACTTCAGGCATGTATCTTATACAGCTTCCCCACACTTCAGCTGTAATGCATGATGCTGTAATGAAGCACTGACCCTGCAGCTTCCTTTGCTTTGTCAGGCACTTCCCTAGACCTGAGAGAGCTTCACACTAAGTAATTACTTAATTATCTTCTGGTGTAGTTAAGGGAAGCAGAGGAGCCTACAACCAACTTTTGATATCTTCTTCCTCCAAGTATTAGTTAATACAAATTTGCAGCATGATTTCAAAGCTCATTATGCATTTACTCCCTATCAAAGAGATGCTTTATTTTAGAAGAAGAAGAAACTATTTCAAAAATATGGTAACTTTGTAATTTTTTACATATATCTCACCAAGAAAGAACAGGAGGCAAGGATTTTGCCCTGTTCGCTTGTTTGCTTTAATGATTTTACTTGGGCAGCTCCTCTGCATAGAAACTTCGAGGCCCCAACCTTGCAAACTTTTATCTATGTGAAGAAACCAAAAAAGCCGTAGTTTGTTGCCTCAACAACTAACTTCAACTATAGCATAAGCACATTTACTGTCACAGTGATCATAGAGCCATCTCCTATGCACGTTAACAAAAAAAACCCAAAAAACCAAACCAAACAAACAAACAAAAACAAAACAAAACAAAAAGAGAAACTAATATTTACATAACCAGAAGTAAAAAAGATACCAGAGGAACATGGCATGGCTTCCAGATAAAAGAAGCCATAGCTTACCTTTAGTCATTAAGGCACACAGGTTTAGGGGTTTTCTCTAAAGCAATTCAGAAAGCTCGCATGAAAGGCAGCAGCTACAAGGTGCTTTAAAAACNGCCAACGCTCCCGGTGCCCGCCCCAGGGCTGCCCGCCGGGAACCGCCAGAGCCGGGGCCTGGAAGGTGTTAGAGCACCTGATTCCTTTGCAGCCTCCCTACGCTGGAGATCTGGATGGCCGTCCTGGGTTAACAGCTAGAGTTTTACTGAGAGATTGGCCTTGTCAAAGCTTACGGAGCTCGTTAGCGATGCTATTCGTGGGCCGAAAGGTGGTCACATATGGAGGCTTGCAAAATCAGTCCCTTCTTATCAAGAAGGCAAATACATACTGGTTGTAACTGGGGCTTTGCTGGTAGAAACTGCATTTGCTTACACAGGCTTCTCTGACTTCTGTATTGCTTAAATCCAAGTTCTCAAGTGCTCACAAAGCAGCACAAAAAGACAATTACTTAAAAATCCAACGAGAATTTTGCCCTCCCACAGCATAAAAATATTGTGTTGAGTTAAAAACACCTTTACTGGAGAGCTCTAGTGATTCAGTTGCTTACTAGTAGTTCTGAGAAGTTGTAGAGATCTTAATACTATTAATTTGGTAATATTTAAAAAAAAAAATCTACTAAAATATAACAGACTAGGAAATGCTCTGTTAGTGTTCACTCTTTTCTCTGCTTTTATAAAAGCAGCATTAACCTTTAGAGGTACCCTGTGATAACATATTAAAAATACATTTAATGTGAAAAACAATAAGGGATTGCTTTGCCTAATCAGAAAAATTATTTGGCTGTTACACTTGTATNTAACCAGAAGTAAAAAAGATACCAGAGGAACATGGCATGGCTTCCAGATAAAAGAAGCCATAGCTTACCTTTAGTCATTAAGGCACACAGGTTTAGGGGTTTTCTCTAAAGCAATTCAGAAAGCTCGCATGAAAGGCAGCAGCTACAAGGTGCTTTAAAAACGCCACCAGATTTTACTTCACTTCATATCTGCTCCAGATATTCTATTAAGCAAATACACTTTCCAAAAAGCTTGCGGTATCCACTTTGAGCACTCACTGGCATCAGTTTAACCAAAGCACTACTACAAAGGCTACAGCAGCTCCTCAGCCACGCACGCCCTTGCTCCAGGGAGCCCCACTCTCCCCTTCGGCACTGCTGCAGCAGAAAAGGGTGAGGAGGAAGGTGCGGCCGGGCCAGGCAGCCCCTCAATCTGCACCAGCTTTCCCCGTGGCCGCGGCGCTTTTCAGGCTGCGGGGGCGGGCGCAGGCGGTGCCCGCAGNACTGCATTTGCTTACACAGGCTTCTCTGACTTCTGTATTGCTTAAATCCAAGTTCTCAAGTGCTCACAAAGCAGCACAAAAAGACAATTACTTAAAAATCCAACGAGAATTTTGCCCTCCCACAGCATAAAAATATTGTGTTGAGTTAAAAACACCTTTACTGGAGAGCTCTAGTGATTCAGTTGCTTACTAGTAGTTCTGAGAAGTTGTAGAGATCTTAATACTATTAATTTGGTAATATTTAAAAAAAAAAATCTACTAAAATATAACAGACTAGGAAATGCTCTGTTAGTGTTCACTCTTTTCTCTGCTTTTATAAAAGCAGCATTAACCTTTAGAGGTACCCTGTGATAACATATTAAAAATACATTTAATGTGAAAAACAATAAGGGATTGCTTTGCCTAATCAGAAAAATTATTTGGCTGTTACACTTGTATTATCTTGCTCATTGGAGTCACTGGGAAGCTGAGGTCTCAGTGCTCAGTAACTGAAGAAACATAATGCATAAGCAATAGCTTGAAGTGAAATATCGCTATTTCCTCCAGCCATTCTTGACAATATTTAGGTTGATAACCTTCACATAGTATAGTGGATTTAAGATAATATTTTAGGATCTTGGCTCATTGACAAAATGGGATATGTATGCCTGAAACATTATATTATATATATGTGTAAGTAATTCCCTCATTAAGACCCACAAGGAGGGATGAAAACAATTCTGTTGGAAATGGTAATCAGAGTTTAAGAAGAAAAAATAATTTTTCTGTGAAAAGAAAAAGGATAAGGGAGGGAAGACTGTTTTGCTTATCATTGTATAGCTTCTCTTATTTCAAAAGATGGTAGCTATTGCTAAAGAGCTGTAAAGCAATAAAACCAAGAAAACACCAAGAGAACCAGAGAGAAGAAAAACCAACTGTGTAACTGCTGAGTACAAGTCCCCATACTACTGCACAGGCAATCACCAATCTATCTGGAAGGGCTCTTTCCAAACATACCGGTGTCCTTAAAAAAATAACAAAATCAATAGTTCTGCAGCCTTAATGACAATGTTTCTATGAAAGGGCACTGCATGCTACTTTGTTAAGTGTCATATCCAATATAAAGCAAGTAGAATGCATTAGGGTATATGAACTATTAAAAATCCACAGCTGCATCTTCTTTGCAAAGTGTGCTGCAACTGTTGTTAGTATGTTCATAACAATTTATTTATTACAGAGCAGCTTAACCAAATGAGACAGAGACACAGAGGGCTGGGGGGTGGGTTTGAATCTTCCTGCAAGCCTGAAGAGAGATAAAGCTGTGTAACCTGCTATTGACCTGTGTCAGAGGATGAGGACGTCAAGTGGCAAACAGACGACACAACATCTAACATGAAAAGAAGCTGATGAGGGGTTTTTTGCATGGTTTATTATAGGCACTTAAGGAAGTAAGTGAAAGCTTATAATTTTGAAAGCAATGGGAATTTCGTAGAGGAGACGTCATTCCAAGTATATAAAGGGGAAATTCTTTTGCTTAAGAACTGAGAAAGCAATTAAGTAAATGTATATAATTTTGGAAATTAACTATTATGCAATGCAAGGTTTATACTGATGGCTATTCTACTTTTTAAGCCCAAAGCTATATGGGGAACAATAAGCCATTGAAGAGAACCCACGTTACTATGTGATTCCTTCTAATCAACTTTCCTCTTAGGTATTAAGCTAATTATTCAGCAAAACTGTGGCATTTTAGGTCAGATTTTGCTCAAGTTTCATATATGTTCATTGAGCTCTATGTTACTGGCAAGGTTATCCCCATAAAACATCACTGGAGTTCAAATCAAGTGATGTGCAAAAAGGCTCCATCCCTACCAGATTGTTTTGATGATGGATAACTGGATCAAAGAATTGTTTCTTACCGATTTTGAAATACTGAAATCTGTTTGAAAAAATGCATTTGGATTTGGCTAAATCCATGGTGGATACTAGGCTTTCTCTGAATATAACAGTCCTGGCACCAATATTTACTCACTCTGTCTTGAGTAAATCACACATATGAGACTATGTATTTCAAGATTTTTCAAGCTTTCAGCATTTTTCAAGCTTTTCAGCATTATTTTTTTAGTTAAATATGTATTAGGGAATTAACAACAATATTTTTATTTTAGATATGAAGAATTCTTCCTATCAAACCACTTTGTATTTGGTGGGGAGGTTTTGTCACAGACAGAGGGGAATGTTGAGTCATTGAAACAATTCTTACCATCTAAAAGGAAATAAATGATGATAAAGTCGCAATGTAGGATGAGATATTTTTCTCCATAATTAATTTCTTTTCCCTTGAGCTCTGGCACTGTTTCATACTTACCTGTTTTACCAATTTACTGTTAAGTTACAAACTAGATTAAAGCATTCCGTTTATGTTCAGAAATTTCCTTCTACTGTTCGCATTTTTTGGTTCTTTACTAATCACATTAAGTTTTGAAATTTTTTATGTTACACGCAAAATTCAGACTTGGAACAGTATTTATACGAAAATACTTGTTTACCTAGAGGCAAGACACATTTTACATTTTCAGTCAATGACTGTAACAAGCCACCCGGTGGCAGCAGCCAATCAGTCAAGTACGGTTTGCAAGTCGACTGCACGGAAACCTGCTTTGGTTTTATATCTCTGTTCTGACACAACAGTTGAAGTCCCTGCCCCACAGTTTTCTTCCAAAATATGTATCCACTTTGACTTAAATAGATTTAAAAAAAGAAATACTTCCTTGCTTATCTGAAATGAAATATTTGAGATTGGTTCCCTGATATCAATTTGAGACAGGTGTGTATAGGTGTTATGAGAAAATGACACACAATCACTCTTCTGAGAGTCTCCACTTACGCAGTGCACAACACACATAAATTGATAAAGGACTTCAGTAAAATCATTTTGCCCCGTCCAAGTGATGTGGGTCAGTGCTTTATCTGATGCATACTAGCAAGTTTTATCTGATAAAAGTATTGCATTATTAACTTTGCTGAGTTTTCTGTATTTTCTGACCATTGCTGTGATGCTTTTTTTAAATTATTGATTTTATTATATCAGCAAGATGTGATAAGTTTTTATTGTTCTGCTTTACAGGGAGCAAAGAGCTTGCTGGCAAAGGCACTGACCAGTGAGTGCTTCAGTATAAGGCACTTTAGACCTGATTACAGAATTTGTAATGTGAAGCTCAGATTAATTAAAATCTTGTACAATGTTCTCTCACACATTTATCAGTTTCTTTGCCAGCCAATCTCAATTCCATCTTTGCCCTTGGCTTTTTTTCTCTGCCCTTTCACTTGGATTAGGAACTCATTTTCCTACTCTTTTTCATCTCATCTCAGAAATCCTTTCACAGACAACCCATTTCCATTTCTTCACCTTCTCAGCAGCTCCAAATTTGATTCCCTCATGGCTTCTAATGCATTCTTTGTTTAGACCCAGCACATCTGTGGGTTTTGCAGCTGCTCTGGGTTCAAGCACTAGCAATCCTGCTGGAGGATAATGCACAGCACTGTGAGTTGTGGCAACACTCTAGTTAGTACATACCCAGTGCCCTGTGGGGGAACCATGTGGTGATGTTTGAGAACCCTCCATGGGAAGGGCTGCAGGGATTTTAGCTCTTATTTTACCAAGTCTCACCTAAATGTTTGCAGAGACTTTCAAAACTTAACAAACCAGTAGGACCATAACAAAGCTGGTAAAAGGCATATCCAACATTGTGAGCTGTGAGAAGAATAAGGGAGAGAAGATTGTTTCATACCAGTTTTCAAGTCCTGTAAGCAGCAATCCTCGAGTGATGAGCACAGGGGAATATCAAGCAAGGTGTAAAGGGACCCAGTCCAGACATGCTATGGAAAGCTGCCTCCTGCACAGTCAGGTTAGTACATGGTCAATTTGGAAGCCAGTACGTTTAAGGAAGTTCCAAATTTTCTCAGAAGCAAATATAAAAGCTATTCCATCATATGAGACACTAATTCCTCCAGCTGAAATGGAGAGCCAGTGCTTTGTGCAGAGGTAGGATACTCAAAAAATCTGGACAGCAGCAGCAGCAGTTTGTCCCAAAATACAGCACTAATTCCTAGGTCCTGGGTGTTCACATAGGAACCACCGCCCAGTTATGGGCAAACTACTTCTCATCAGTAATCCTAAACTTAAATTCACGGATAACCAAATGATCTGATGGTATCAATGAGACAAACACTAAGGACTTTTATTTTCTGGTAGCAGCATGGTTCAACTGTAAATGTTGTTGTGCTCTGATTGCTGTATAGCAAAAGATTTGCCAGTCTGAATTCCAGCTTTGTAGCACTCTAAGACCACTCTTGTATCATCTTCCTTGTTCTTCCTCGTCATGTTTAATATTTTTATAACAAATGCTTGTGGTTGTCATACATTTGGTGAAATATTTTCCTTCTGCAATATATTACACCATGTTAGCCTGTTCAAATTACCCTGGCTTGAATTCTGCCTGCGCTGAAAGATTACAGAGAAGGACTACAGTCCCCAATATTAGTGTTCAGATAACCTCATGTAATTATTTCTTTGCTTCAAAATCAGATATCAAATACATAGAACAGAAAAGTAAAATCAGTTGGTTACCATTTGAACTCAAAGGCCTATCTAGGTAAGATTTAAGGATTATTATTTTAATGGACTGGGAAAATATTCACAGTATTCTCAGCATAGGGTGATATTTTAGGAAGGAACATCAAAGGAGATGGAGTGTGCAAGAGACATTCTGAATATTTATTTTTGAGGAGGAAATAGCTTTGCTTGATAAGACATTGCTACAGTTCATTCAGGAATGGATCCATTGAAGTCTTAAATCTCAGCATATCTCACCGGTGTTACACAGAACGAGTCACAGGAAGGCAGAAGTGCTGGTAGTGGTTCAGCACATTGGTATGATATGTTCTCTTTCTACAACAAAAATTGGCCCAATATGTGTGAATCAATTTTACACTTAACTAAGTTAAATGGTACAAGAATATAATTCAGATACTTCGTTTTGTTTGCCAAGTCCCCATGTCTGCAGATTATTAATATCAAATTAATGGGATGCTGTTAACCAAAGCACAGTCAAATGTATCTTAAGCATTTATGTGAAAAGCTACCTTAAATGACATTTTATATGGTCCTCTTTAAAGATATTTGCATTGAACTTTATAATTTTCTATTAAAAATTAAACTCTATTAAAAATTAACTTTCTATGGAAGTTGGAGCATTGATTTTTTGAGGCCACACAGTAAAAGAATGGCCAAACTGGAACTGAAAACAAACCCAAAATGTTAATCTTTGAAAGGTCAAACCAAACTGCCTTACACGAAAGGCCAGTAAGGACAAACTATACAAGTTTGTATCCTAGCCTTTCCATCTCATATGATTTCTGGTTTAAATAGACAATTTTATTCCAGCCTATAATTTATTCACTGCCCATCAAGCTGTTGCAATCTATTTAGCCATTTAGAGGGGACTTTTTAAAAAAAGCTACAGGCGATTATGTCAATATTCTCACTAATGTTTTCACTCAATACTAGATTCTAATGTCCAGGAACATACCCAAATTTCTGCTGAGCATGTAACTATCTAAGAAAGGACTTGTCTTCAGTCACTGCATAGCAAAGATCTAACTCAGAAAAGACTGCAGTTTAACCAAACAGCAGAGATACAGTTTTAAAGAAAAGGAACTTTCTTTCAAGTTTGCATTTCTGGTTGAGAAATCCCCATTACAAAACAAAAGCTAGACAGAAGATTCAACACCTCTTAAACTTATTGGTTGAACAATAACACAGTGTTAATTCATTAATTTATAGGGCATGAGCATAGAGCACTGAGGAAAAAATGTGCTCACTTTAAATTTTATAGTCTCATATTTCCTGTATGCAGGCCAAAGGAATCTGCTTTTAATTTTAGTTAGATGTTAAGTTCTCTCTGTGCTAGTTGTTATTAACTGTTGTTGCTGGGAACTACTTTTCCATTACTGAAAATAAAAAAGCAACTGCCACAATTTACAGTGTGGGAACTTAGAGTACTTTTTACCCTTTAGAACAGGCATAAGCAATATGACATTAGTGAGATGTGACACCTAGTGAAAAGCTCTCCAAAGTGTACTGACTCCACTACAAGGTAAGTGTTCTGTAACACTGTGCTGCAAAACAGGAGCCGAGAAAAGAGGACCACTAGGAAGGTGTATGTAAAAGGATTGAAGAATTCTGGTATGAGGACATTTGAAAATGCTGCAAAATTATTTCCTGATGACTGTATGTACTCTTATCTTGAAGCAACTATTGATCATTTCCTGCTGTGGTGTATCATAATCACACACAGAGAAACTGCAAACTGAAGATAAAATGGCACTACGAAAACCACCCCTTAGATGCCAGTGTAGCAAATGCTCATTTGGTGTTGGCTGTGTTTTAGACAAAAATGCAATGCTCAAAGGTAGCACTTGTGCATTCATGTTTTGCTGAGGTGGTTTCCATACAGAGAAAAACTGCTCAATTTACATGTGGTAAAGGAACACAGACCCAAAGTCTGTAAGGGATGGGCCAGCATAAGAGAGGATGCCGATGGAGAAAGGATTAGAGAAGTCTGCTCTGTTCCTGATTACACTTCATCAAGAGATCTGCAACATTCATTATCTTTGAAACAGTATTTTTTTATATTGCATTGAAGGCCAATGAAATTATACTGTTTCAATTATTAAGTGATCTCACAGTACCTAGGAAACGTTTTTTGCTGTGTAGTGAATCAAGTCCTTTATTTACACTGGTCTAGCTACAGTCACAAATTATGTCAAAATAACTGGCTCAGGCTTGGTATCCTAATGATTTTTGTCCAGGACACTAAAAAAAATCTTTTCCATAAACCTGGGTTAATTCCAAAATCTGTCTCAATGCATTGTATAGAGGATGTGCCAGTGCAAATCTAGTAAGGGTAGTGTGAGTTTCTGTAAGGAAATCAAACATTTTGAAACTTAGTAACAGGAGAGAAATTGCCTTCAACAATACCCTTTTGGTTCCTATCTTGCTTTTCACAAAGTATTTAACATGCACTTTAGAATAACTGTTTATGCAAAAGACTTGGCTACATAGGCATTATTTGCTCTCCCTCTCTGGGAGCTGCTCTCTGTGTAAGCAGCTCATGAAATTTGTAAATGTGAGTCCATTTGCAGTATGTGACAGGACAACAGCAAGCCTGGAGGAAAAGGCATTTGTGCAAGGCAGACCAGCTGCAGTCACTTCAAGCTACTGAAGTTTGCAAAGGACCCTAGAAAAAAGATAGTCCAGATCTCTTTCAATTATCTCTGTTGGTTTTGTTCCTATGACTTCCATAACTCTTGAAGCTTCTTGTATTTCCCATTTCTATGTTGTATCATCTTTTTTTCTGGGACACATCAGTTCAGAGGAAACAGCCAGCACCCCAGGAGAGCCAAGATTCTGCTGGGTACAAGTTGGTCCTGTATGAGTGCAGGCCAGCAAGTTGAGTAAAGAATTAGGGGACAGGAAAAGACAAGGGACAGTGAGAGAATTCTACTGGGCACTCAGGAAATAGCCATGTGAAGTAACTCAGATTGTAAGTATCACATCTGAATCATATCTGAATGAGCCTCAATGAGGTGAATCTTGAGAGAAGTGCACTCACAGGGGTGCTTTTCCTTTTTCCCCCATTCTGTCTAGGAACCCTGATATGTGTCAAGGGCATACAAGTTGACATATACACCAACATGAAAACCTTTCTCAACAATACCAAAAAACAATAACTGTAATGAGGAACAAACCGATTTCTCGACATTTTCAGAGGGAGCAGCAAGTGAAAGAAAATAAAGGAGAAAAGCTACCAAATTATTAAAAAACTTCAGTTTGAAATGAGCGGAAGTGTTTCCACGAATATCAAGACCTTTGGACTTCCCCTAAGTACACTGTAATTGGATTAACACCTTGCAGTAAAATACACTTATGAGTATGCATGGGATGGCTGGAAGTAAATGGTTAAGCCTAAATTGTTTTGCAGACTCCTTTCAATTCCACGAAATATACCACCTTTGAGAAGAAGAAAAACAGTATAACACATTGACTGTAAATTGAGAAGCGCTGTTTTTTATTTAAACTTATTTCTAGGCAATAAAAATAGACTGACCTTCCAAAGCTGCAAGGCTGACCTTTACACTGGGGTGCAGTTAATGACTTCGGTGGTGAGAGGCCTGGAGCTACTGTCCCAGGTGTTCTGCAATACAAAGCAATGGTAAGGGCTGTCTGGTGTCAGCACTTCGGATGACAGTATGCTGCAAAACAAGGCGGCGGGGGGTGCGTTTGTGCTGGTGTTTGGGATTTTTTCAAAAACCATGCTACCTCCTGGTCAAAGACAGATCCACGGAGTTTGTAGTCTTGTCCACACACTATATATAGCACTTAAACTCTGGCTGACATCATGTTTTTTTCAGCAGCGCAGCCTATCAGGAAGGAGCCGGCCGCCCGGCGCTGGGTGCCGGCCTTGAGGCAGCGGGGCGGGAACGCTGAGGGAACTCGGCGGAGCGGCATTCCAGTCACGGCAAGGAGAGCCTGGGCCGAGAGGCATCAGCCGGGATACTCCAGGCAACCTTTAAAGCCACCCAGCCATCAGCGGAGTGCCCGACAAACCGCACAGAGCTCCGGACTCAGGTGCCCGAGCCCCGCAGGGCCACCCCTCGAGCCTGTGCCCACCAGCCGAGTGTAAAGGCGCTGGTGGGGCTGTGGCTGTAGAGGCTGAGACAGCAGACAGGTACCACCACGCTGCGCTGTGCGACAGCCCTGCCGGGCTCTAGGGCCCGGGCTAGCGGAAAGATCAGCGCGCTCGCTGCCGCAACAGCGTGGGCCACGAGGGGAGCCCCTGAGGTGCCCCTGAGGTATCTCTGGGAGAACCTTGGGGTAACCCTGAGGTATCCCTGGGATTTCCCTGAGGCACCCACTTCCTTCAGGGCGAGCTTCGCGGAGCCGCCAGCGTAGGGGCGGGACCGGCTGGGCGGGGCGGGGCCGGGAGCGGAAGAACGGGGCCGAGCAGGGCGGGGCCGGGGCGGAGAGGCGGGACCGACGGGGCGGGACCAAGGGCGGAGGGGCTCCAGGCCCCCTGGGTGGGGCCTAGAGGGNGGGTCCTGGGCTCTCGCGGGAGCTGCGCCGGCGCCGCCCGTCTCTGAGCGCGGCCGCCGCGGAACCAATAAACTTTGTTTAAAAAAAGAAAAGGCAAGAAAAG
>VWYP01004475.1:75061-92551 GCA_013400435.1 Pycnonotus jocosus
GGGGGGCGGCGCCTCCGCCGCTCTGCGGGCCCGCTCGTGAGTATGGTGGAACGGCTGCGGTGGGCAGCGCTCCCCGCTGAGGGCGGCGGGGCGGTCGTGAGGGGCCTGGCGGGGCACTCCGGCAGCGCCGGGGCGAAGAGTGACAGGTGTCAGGCTCCCCCTCCCCGGGGGCACTCGTGTGCTCTGGCTGCGGGCCGGGCCGCGCTGAGGGACGGGAGCTGCTCCGGGGTGCTGCCGGCGGCGGTCCCCGGCCGGTGCAGGGCTGGGCGCTGCCTGACAGCTCGTCCCGTACCCGCTTCCCCTCCGCCCTGCCCTGCAGTGCCGTGTCTCCGCGCTCCCCCGGGACCGGGGAACATGTAAGCGCCGCTGGCAGCGTGAGGCGCTCCTGAGCGGCCGCGTCCTGCCGGGGGTCTCCGCTAACCCGCGGGGTCTTGTCTGTGTTCCTTCACGGCAGGGTTCGCCTCTCCCTCCCGGCACTGAGAGTCCCGGCGCGGCGGGAGCGCCGGACGGGCGGCCGCAGCCATGCCGAGCGGTAAGGAGACGCGGCTGCTGCACCTCGGCGAGATGGAGAAGCTGGACAAGACCCTCTTCAGGCTGGAGCAGGGTAGGGCTGGGTGCTGGGGCCGGGTGAGAAGGAAATGACCGGGACCTCGTCATCGTCTTTGGGTGGTAGAGGAGAGAGAGCTCAGGCTGAAATGGTGGGGGTTTGGGGGTGTGGGGAAGGGTGTTGTTTGCGTTCGGGTTTGTTTGTGAGTTGGGTTGCTTTGTTTTGATTTGTTTCCACTGTAGAACTCTGTGGGGTCTGTACACAGTTTAATCTGACTCGTTAAACTCTTGAGAACTGACGAGCAGATTGGCCAAGAGCCGTCAGTCTTCATGGGACTGAAGCGCAAAGCATTTTTTAGACAGACCTTGTCCTTCTCCTTTTATAGCCTGTACTTCAGTGACCTGAAAAGTCCTCGTAAGTCAAGGTCTCCAGTGTTTATCTTCTTATGCAGCACCCCTTGTTTTAATATTATAATTTTGAAATCTGTCAGTAATACTAGCTTTTTGCAAAGTCTGCAGGTTTGAGGTAGTGTTTCAGAATATAAGCTCTTTAGCAACTCCTAAATCTTGTTATCAGATTTGTTATATTATCAGAGCTATGTCTCCTGTTGCGTACTTCTAAGAACTTGATGCTTTTTCTCTCTGAGCATGTTTTTAAGTCTATTTGTACAAAAAACTCCAAAAACAAAAACCATCCCCTAATTGGTCCACTGTTATGCTGGTCAGCAAGTTTGGACAAAAACACTAAAGCCCTTGTCTATAAAAAACATTTTTAACAGTGCAACAGTTTCAATTAGGAGTTTTTGTGGATTTTATTACTGTGTGTTACTGATCTGGGAATGTAGAGGAGCAAGATTTTGGTTCTTGAGAATAAAAATTCTCTTCAACTATATTGATTCCAAAATGTTCTAACCAGCCTAAGGTAAGGAAATGTCAGTAGTGAAGAAGTGTACAGTTGATCCTAACTTCCATTTTTAACTTATCCATCTAGTTGTTTAAATTTTCTTGAAAGGAGGGAAGCAAAAGTGCATGGCTGTCAAACATTCAAAGTGCCTCTGCTGGTAGCAGTCTCTGAGAGGGCATAGCTAATTTTGAGCACAGCATTCCTGATGTCAGTATAACTCTTAGAGGAAATAAGATATCAATGGCATATATCCCTGTGATCTAATTTTAGTAATCCCTGTAACAAAATGTCAGGCCACTCTCTGAAGAGAGTGTACTTAACCCTCCAAAAGTGAATACATGTATGTATTGTATTCAAATGAACTTCATTTTACCTGAGAGCCATTCAGATCTGAAAACAGCTAATTTGCCTTGTGGGTTTTGGTGCAGAGGTGATTTTGTTAATAAGAAAAATACAAAGTTGGATAACACTTGTATTTAAATATATTCAGACATTGCAAAAGAACAATGTTAGGAAGGAAAGGAGCGATGATGCAGCTTAAGAGTGCCACAATATAAGTAAGGTTTAAACCTGTTAGAGAATGTCCAAAGATGAGCAGTGAAGATGGTGAAGGGCCTTGAGGGGTGAAGGGTCTGAGGAGTGGCTGAGGTCACTTGGTTTGTTCAGCTTGGAGGAGAGGACACTGAGGGGAGACCTCATTGCAGTCTGCAATTTCCTTGTGAGAGGCAGACACTGATCTCTTCTCTGTGGTGACCAGTGATAGGAACCAAGGGAACAGCATGGAGCTGTGCCAGGGGAGGTTTAGATTGGATATCAGGAAAAGGTTCTTCACCCAGAGGGTGTTTGGGCACTGGAACAGGCTCTCCAGGGCAATGGTCACAGCACCAATCCTGACAGAGCTCAAGAAGCATTTGGACAATGCTCTCAGGCACAGGGTGTGACTCTTGGGGAGTTCTGTGCAGGGTCAGGAACTTGAGTGGTCCTTGTTAGTGCCTTCCTGCCCAGGATATTCTATGATTCTATGCTGTAGAAATATATAATTCTGCTGAAATTCTTGCCAGATATAGTTGTGTTATTAACATAGTAGCAAATTAGTAATTTTAGTAAGAGACTAGAAGTGCATAGTCCTCCTGATCAAGTGATTTTACCTTTTCTCTTTTTTTCTTGAGGTTTTGAGCTACAGTTCCGATTGGGCCCAACTCTTCAGGGCAAGCCTGTCACTGTGTACACAAATTATCCAGCTTCTGGAGAAGTATTTGATCGCCACAAGTTTAGGACACTATCGTGGCACAATCCCACAGGAAAAGAAGATGACTCTGACAAGTACTGCAAGTTGGATCTCCAAATTTCTGGGTCATACCAGTACTATTTTAGTCTTGGGTAAGTGAAATTTGTACCCCTGCAGCCAAATGCTGCCTTGGTCTACAACCTGAAAAAATCCTTTTTTTTCCATGCATTTTTCAAATTGCAACCATGAGACCAATTCAAATCCACTGCAGATAGACAGTGACTGGTGGTTATATGGTACTTTCTGATGCAGAGTAATTCTGGAGAACACACAGAACCAAGTTGATTGACTTTCTCTGAATGCTGGAGAAGCAATCTATTTTTACAAATTTTCAAATTCTTCAGCATTCAGAGTATTTCAGTGATTATTTTGTACTTTATTCATTGACTTTGAGGATTGTGTTCTATCTAGCACAGAGTCTCTGGCATTCTTTACTTGGATCCTTTACTTGTCTTTTCTTTTAGTGGGACAACTGCAGAAGAGAATGCCACTATCAGTGATAATTGTAGTCTGGTATTTTGTGTTTCTGGAAGATAGGTGGTTAAGTTCTTCCAGGCTAGGACATTTAGCTTAGGTACTTTCCTGAGGATGGGGCTCGAAATGTAGATCTCCATGTAATAGGTGGGCAGTCATGCTTTATGTGTTTCCATATGCCAAAAGGAGGAACCAGTACTCCATCTCAGAAAATAGCAAGGGTATCTCACTTTTCCAGGGTTTTAAGCTCTGTAACCCATTTGTATTCTTTAAATCCAGCAGAGAGATGATGCCTAAGGGATGAACATTTCAGTGTTTACTATTTCCTTCATGTGTCATGCAGTCCTGTTCCCTGTCTCCCTCCAGCCACTGTACTGGTCTGTGTTTCTGAAAACCTCTGCTGTTTGAATTCTCTCTCTGAAATTGACCAAATGGTACAACGGGTGTTAATTATACCAATGCAAATTATTTTTCCCTAGAAATGAAAAAAGTGGTGGAGGTTACATAGTTGTGGATCCCATTTTGCATGTTGGAGCTGATAATCATGTGCTGCCTTTGGATTGTGTGACGCTCCAGACGTACCTTGCCAAGTGTCTGGGACCATTTCACGAATGGGAAGATAGGCTTAAAGTGGCAAAAGAAACAGGTAATGCTAATACATGTATTCAAGAATAGAAGTTTTTGTTTCGTGCTCAACACCCAAAGCTACATGGAAGAGCTTCAGTGTAAACAATTCATAGATTCGTTGTTGATTTTGTATTTCCTACTATATTCAATTTTGTTGACTGATTAAGTCAGTGAATTGATGAAATTATTGGCAGAGGTACAAAAATTCAGGGATTTCCTAATATGGGAAACCACTTATTTTATTGTTTTCATTTCAGATAGACTTGGAAGTTTGTAGAACTGACAGAGTGGTTTTTAAAGCTTATGTTACATAGCATTTCAAATGGAAGATTCAGATTAATTTACACTGGTTATTCCAAACACTAGCTCTAAGTACATAAGTGCAGCTTGCTATGTTTCTTTCAATTAGCTCTGACTGATTTTTTTTTCTCATTAAGTAATTGGGTTTTCATTACATAGGTTACAACATGATTCATTTTACACCACTACAGAAGCTTGGACTATCTAGATCATGTTATTCATTGGCTGACCAATTAGAAGTAAACCCTGAATTTTCAACCCATAATAAAAAGTGCACTTGGAGTGATATTGGAGCACTTGTGGAGAAAATGAAAAATGAATGGAATATGCTTTGCATTACAGATGTGGTCTACAATCATACTGGTATGATTTTCATGTTAATAACCAGATTGGTCCTCTTAAATATATTCTGTTATTTCCCTTAACTTTTCCCTCTTGAGCCCATTTTTAGTAGCTGTTTTAAACAATGTAGTTGTCTCTGTCTTTGAGTCTCTCAAATCCAGGACAACTTCTTGCAATTATAACTGCTACGTGTCTGTAATAGGAATAAAAGGATTTAGTGTTGCTACTGAAAGAATGAGGAGAGCCCTTCTTAAAAAGAACTAATAAACTGTGTATCTGTATTTATATAGTGTGCCTATCTTCATGATCTGTGGTGTGCAGTTCCCATATATTTGAACAGAGTCTGTATTATGAATTGTATGAGCATAAACTGAGTACTTTCTAGTTAAACAGGGTATTATGCTTGTAGCTGCTTAAAAGTAACTGCTCTGATTTGGGTCTAACATGCAGGCTAGAAACAGGGTTGGGACAAGAAGGTAGGATTAAGTAATGGGGTAAATGTTACAGTTCAGTCTGTGGGGAAAGAAAGAAGAGAGCTTTGTGTTTGGGGCAGGCATTTTTTTAAGCATAGATATGTTAATACATCAAAGGTGTTACATTTCGTAATTGCATGAGGAACAGTGAATTTTCTTCTGTGTGATCTGATGAAACTTAAATTGTAGTATTTAATAATTTGTAATTCTGTTGGATAGTGAGTTTTGTTTGTTTATAATGCAGTTTTTACTGTGTGCTGTAATTCTAAAGATCATAATTACCATTCTCATAGCAGAGACTACAAGGGATTATGTAGATTGATGTCTTTTGAGGCTCAAAAATGCCTAAACATGAATAATTTCTGAATTTCAAGCTTTATTTGCTTTAGTTCTTTGGTGTTGTCTGCTGCCAAACATTCTTGTTCAATCAGTCTGCAACACAGTGCTTTCCCTGTCTTTTTGTTGAGAAGTTACTAATTATAGTTGTTGGCACTATATGTGTCTGAGGGAGTCAGGCTTTTAAACATCCTCTCAGTTCTGAATAAAAAAATTTCTTACACTTTTCAAGTAGAAGTCCAGTATCTTTTAGATGCTTGAGATCATCTCATTTTGTAGCAATGTATATTTGCATGCTACTAGGGAAGACTGTTTATTGATGGATGGAAAGCTCTAACTATAATAATTACACAGCAGAATATATTTGAGAAGGAAAATGTCATCTTGTTTGGCTACTTTTGTAGAAGGATGTTTTCAGGTTACATTCAGAGTTAAAGTAATCTCCATTAGGATGGATGACTCAACATTTGGACTATGGTAAAAAGATATTCAAAGTATCTCCTAAAAGGATAGAAGTACTCAGATGATTGTGGTTCTTAGATCATTAAGCATTGTCCTTAATGGCTTTGTTGCTGCCATGACCCCTCAGCTTACCGTGGTTCTATCTGTTGGTAGTTTCTGCTTTCTAGTGGAGACCATTGTGTAAAAATGGCATTGCTTCCCCTCTGGCCCTGTGGGAGCCAGGCAGCATCCCCTGCAGGATCAGGTGTTAAGCTGAGGTGTTTGATGTTCACTCTGCAGTGAAGCCCACACTGTGGGCACAGCGAGGAGCAGTGGCAGTCAGCTCTGGATGTCTCTGTGATGCTCCAATCAAAGGCAGCATCTGTGAGCAGCTTGAAAAGTCAAGTCATGTGCTTATGTGAAATGTCCCTGAGCCTTTGGCATCTTGGCAGGAGTATCATGGATAAACTTGCAAACTCTCTCTGGTAACTGGGTATATTTAAATAAGAAATATATCCACATTTACTTTTTACCAGGAGACAGAAAAAAAAAGCTGGAGTTTTCTTCTCAGAGTTTTCCATGGCTGTAATAAATTGTATCAAGTAGTAAAAATCAAGTGAAGTAAATGATGTATTCATTTTCTTTCACAAGAGGCTACTATTGTACGATTGCAATATAGCACTTGAGTAAATCTTACTTTCAAGTACTTAGTCATATCAAATACCATATTTTCCCTGCTTTATAAAGGATCAAAAAAAAAAACCACAAAAAACCACCAAACCTTTGGCCATGAGCATCACAGCTAAATATTAGGTTTGTGTTTAATTTATGTAAAAATGAATTAGTCACTTAAGAAAATAATTTCAGATTTTTCTAAGAATGTGATAAGCTTTAGAAAGTTTTCTGTAATTCCTCATCTTGGCATTTCCATATTCCTATACTTACTTTATTCTATATGCATACTCTTTACTGTGCTTATTTTCTCCTTAGCTGTAGCAAATGTAATCACCAGTGATGCTTTGGATAACTTTTCTTCTGCAGAGTTAGATTTCTCTTGGTGTTACATTGGGAATCAGTGGAGCTTACCTTCTGATCAGAAAACATCCTTCTGTTCTGTACCAGAATTAATGGAAGGCCTCTTGTCTTTTTTTTTTTTTTAAATGCTAACACTTTAGGTTTAAATTATGTGCTGTCTTCTTAGAATTAATTGTATTTACTTATGAAATTCCTTTATAGTAAATTATAGTTCTTCTTCAAAGAACAGAACAAGCTGGTTTTGCTTTCTGGAGAAGAAAATTTTTTTTCAGAAGTAGTAAATGATAAGGAAGAAAAGAGCAGGAGGGAATAATCTGTTTGGCCTGGAACAGCCTTTAACAGCCTAAGCTTAATATTGCTTTACATAACTTTAAAACATGGTAGGTTTAGTGGTGGCTTGTATTTAAACCATAAGGATTTTAATTTCTACAAGTGGTTTGACCTTATAATGATGGAATTTTGCCAGATCTTGACATATAAAAGGGTGCTCAGAAGAGCTGTTCACAATGTAGACTGAGGTAGTACGTCTTTATTTTCCCTTTGACATTTTTGTTTTAACTTCTTTGAAATAAGAAAACTTGGGATTTTAAATGTCATTTGTTCTGCCATAATTCTGGACACTTTAGTGACTCTTCACCTTTTCAATATAATAATTTGATATATATTGTCGCATGTGTGAAGTAGTACTTCCTTTCTCAGCTGGTTTTTGTTCTTATGCATTCTGTGAGGTTTTCTTTGTATTTTTAGTTTTATGATTTAGTTTTTCAGTTCTAAATATTCGTTCAGAAGAATATATGAAATGTGTTCTCAATTAAACAGTGTTGCAAAAGAGTTGAAAAAATAGAAAGCTGTTAACTCTCAGATTCTTTTTCATTGTCATACTTCCAAAATCAAAATTCTGTGTTATGTATGTATTTACCTGTACTGCTGCATGCATGCTGTCTATTGTTAGAATACTATACCTGTGTTCTAGTGAAGGCTCCTTACCTTCTCTGAGTTAATTTTTAATGTTCAGCATATCTTGTGGTGCTTGTTGATGCTGCAGGGAAAGCTTGGCAAATAGACACAGAGTGCAGTGTTTGGCCTGAATGAGTGTTCCATTTGCATGCTCCAGACAGTGCACTCCTCTTGCTGTGTAAGACTCAAGTGATGTTGTTTCCTACAACTCAGCTTCTTTCTGTGGGCACTAGTGTCACAGCTAATCCTTCCTTAAATGCACATTTAACTATATTTTGCATTATTATTTTTTGGGTGTGGGCACTCTTCCTCTCTGGCTATGTGTGGCATCTTGATAGGATGAAGAATATTAAAAAATAAACAACTGTATAATAGAAGTTTGGGATGTATGTTTGGCTTTCAACATTCAAAGAATATCAGTATCTTATGTTCAGTAATTGATATATTTCTTGGAATAAAAGTTTGATTTTTTTTTTGTGTTTTAGAATTGGTGATACTTTTGCGTATTTTTATGTAACTAACAAAAAGTTTTCCTACAGTCTCTGCCACTGTATTTTTGGTCAAAAAAAGTCAATCAGTAAGAATATTTCTGCAGAGGATAAGATTTTCTGTTGATATGAGAAACTTTAGTTAAATGTGAATGAGCTGTATCTGCTATAGTACCTCAGCTTCTTGGTGTTAAGATGTTTACAAAATACAATGAAGGGTTCAGCTGATGTATTTACATTTTTGTTTGGGTTTTTTCCCCCCTCCTTTTCTTCATTAAGCTACTAACAGTGAATGGCTCAGGATGCATCCAGAATGTGGCTATAACCTTGTAAATTCTCCTCACCTGAAGCCAGCTTGGGTCCTGGACAGAGCTCTGTGGCATTTGACTGGGATGGTGGCTGATGGAAAATGTATTTCCAAAGGGGTGCCTCCCTTGATTGAAAATGATCAGCACTTGAATGTAAGTGAATGAAAACTAAGTATAATCTAATGAACTGCAGGAGTAGCTGAATAAATCTAATATTTAATATTTCTAGGGTTGTGGAAATGCACAAATCATGGTGTATACCTTGCAGATATATTTAGTGAAGTAAGCCCTTACTCCCCCTTTTTTAAAAACTTTTCTTAGTTGTATTAACAAACAACCTTAATAACTAATGCATTTTTTATTTTTACAGTGTTTACGTAAAATAATTTATGAAGATATATATCCAAAAATTAAACTATGGGAATTTTTCCAAGTGGACGTTAACAAAGCTGTGCAGCAATTTAAAACCCTTCTAACTCAAGGTAAAGGAAGATTTTGTTGCTGAAGTATGTGAGTTATATACTTAGAGTTGAAGAGACATAGGTAGATTTAACAGTTAGGCAGAAAACAGGAAAATGCTGGTTTTTACCATGTGAGACATCCACTGTGCTGATTTAAGCATACAAGACTGCTTTGAGAGCTAGGAAAATTTTTAAAGACTTCAATGCTTTCATCCACCCACGTCTTGGTTATGCTAGAATTATAAAAGTTGTATGTCTGTTAAATGCAATTCCTGATTTTACTTGGAGTTCTCATTTCTGTTTTGTTCTCAGGCAAAATGGGCACTAAACCTGATCCAAATCAACATCTTCAAATACTTCAGGACCCTGAGTACAGACGACTTGGCTGCACTGTGGATATGAACATAGCACTGGCAACGTTCATACCACACAGGTACCAGGTTACTGATTACAAGTTAAAATCTAAGTGAAGCTAAATTTATGAAGCAAAAAAAAGACATTATTTTCAGACATGAGGAAAAATTAATTTTTGATTCCTTTTAGTAATTTATGCTGTGTGTTTTTAAAATATTTTTTTCTGATTGTTCTGTTTTTATTGTACTCCTGAAGCAATGGACCAGCTGCAATAGAAGAATGTTGTAACTGGTTTCGCAAGAGGATTGAGGAACTAAATGCTGAGCGATTCAGACAAACTAGTCACCATCAAGAACAGGTGTTGAAATTACTGTTTTAATGCTGAATTGTTTAAAATTGCAAATAAATGCAGGCATTTCAGTAATGCATAATTCAATTACTTCCAGGCTGTCAACTGCCTTGTGGGGACTGTGGTTTATGAACGAATCGCTTGTAATGGTCCTAAGCTGGGACCTATCAGTAGAAAACATCCCTTGGTTACCAGGTATATACATGTTTTCTTGTTTGTTTGGAAACTATTAGCATCTATCCAGGGAAAGCAAGTTCAAAGTTCAATGAAAGTATACATTTATGTGTAGGAATATATGTTTTCATTCGCATGGACAAATGCCACTTAGCAAATTGATAGGGTTTTTTAAACAACAGCAGTAACTATTTCATAAATGTGATCAGAAAGCATGAGACAATGCTCAGAGCACATCAAAACCTTACATAGTGCAAATTGCTGTTGTAGGTGGAAGAGGAGTGGAACTAGGAAAGTTTACACCTTTCACATTTTATGTTCTTCATGCTGCTCATATCTAAAGAGCTATGGCTTTAATCTTAGATTGCCAGCTGACACCAAGATAGTGGCAACATCTGTTCTTGCTCCTTCAAAATAAAAAACTCTCCATCATTTGTGCAAGTTGCTCTCTTTTTTATCTGTATTGTGGACAAACCAGTTCATAGCAGATACTTTAAAGACAGTGAATTGCAGCTCAGGTTACCATGTGTGTTTGGTGCTTGTCTCTTTGTTTTCTCTTTTAATTGTCTGTCTGTTCCATAGGTATTTTACATATCCATTCAAAGAGCTGACTGTGGAGGAAGAAGAAACTATGATACATCAGCCAGATAAAGCTTGTTATTTCATGGCTCATAATGGCTGGGTTATGGGAGATGATCCTCTCAGAAACTTTGCAGAGCCAGGTTTGTAAAAGAAATTTGAATTCTTACAAACCATTTGATATTCTAGCCAAAGCAAAAAGGATTTTATTTAATCTGTCTTTTTTTCAGATGTAATCCTATGAAGCTGCAGAATAGCAGATACTAAGCTTATAGCACTTTAATTTCCCATTCAGCATACAGATGAACTGTAAGAATTGGAATTTGAGGTACAGTTGTACAAGATTTGAGAGGGAAATTACCAGCTTTCTGCCACTGAAATGGGGACGTCCTGCCTCCCCACTTTTGTCATTGTCTTTGTTGCTTACTTTGTACTTTGTTCCAACACCAGTGCTTGTTGGCATTTCCGTGAGACAATGACAGTGTGGCAGAAAAACTACTGCAATGAAAAGGTGAATAGTATTTTACTGCATTAGTGAGCAAAAACTGGATCCTTGAAAAGTCCACTGAGTGGCAGTCAGGCAGTCAAGAGATGACCCAGTTAATCCAAATTAAATATGCAGATTACTTATGAAGCTAAAATAGGGCATGAAATCACTATGCACTAAAATACTGCCTTCTAACTCCTTTGGGGACAGTGTTGATATCCAATAAAAGCAAAAAAATCTTGTGTTAAAAGTAGCCATTGTAATTAAAAGCCATCTGAACATTTGAGTCTGCTTTACAAGATAATCTGATGATCCTTCAGAGTGATCTGCAGTTAGCAAACATTTAATTTCTGCAAAGTAATCTACAGACCTTTCACTAAATTTTATATACTTTTTTCTTCTTCTCAAGGATTGATGTATGTTTAAAGAGTGTTTTTGTTCAGTTGCCTTTGCCCTTTCTTCTAGGCCAACTTTTGTGGGTTTTTTTCTTCTCAGTCACTGATTTAAGTTAGCATCGCTAATTTCCATTACTGAGGTTTCTTTTGTAATCCTGCTACAGGTTTATGAGTTCTTTATGTTTGTATTATGCCTTTGTTTTATGCCACACATTATTTCAACTGAGAACACAATGTGAAAATGTGGTACAAAAAGGCACAATAAAGGAATTGCAGAACAAATGCAGCCAGTTCTCTAAATGATCCTTTGAAAAAATCACAGCATAGATCCAAAGAAACAGAGTTTTTCTGTCTATCTGGCTGTGCTGCTATTAGTGAAGATAAGAGTTGGCTGTGCTTACGTGAATGTTTTAGGAATTTGTGGTAATTTACAATTCCTGGTTTTTTACTTACTGGCTTTGGAAATCCATCACAGTCTGCTGTTAATAGAAGATAAAACTGTACATTGTGGCTGTGACAGATGATGATAATACAGTGAGATTCTTTTTTGAATTTGGCCAGTGTGAAAAACAAAATTACTAATTTTATTAGTTTGTTTGATGCTTTTTTCTTTTTCTGAAGTACAGTTTTTATACTACTTTGAAGAATTAAAAGGAATTTTATTTTGATCTGAACAATTGTTTCAGTATCACTATAGAAAGTAAATATTCCCATGGAAGAGTGTGAAGGTATACATTAGTGTAGTGTATATAGATTTTTGAGTTGATGTGATTTTTGTTAGAACTTTTACTGTTCATTACAGTGCTTTTCTGCTCTCCAGCAGTAGAAAATAAAAATGCCACATTTTCATTTTGGTGCACATTCTACTATATATATATTTATATGCACTAAAGTAAATTTATTTCCTTTACAGGTTCAAATGTGTACTTGAGAAGAGAGCTCATTTGTTGGGGAGACAGTGTGAAATTGCGTTATGGTAATAAACCTGAAGACTGCCCATACCTCTGGGCACATATGAAAAAATACACTGAAATCACTGCCAAATATTTCCATGGTGTTCGTCTGGACAACTGTCACTCCACACCTATTCATGTAGCTGAGGTACGCAAAATGAAGCTTGTTTATTATAGAGCACCTTCCTGTCTGTGAAATAGATCCTGCAGGTTTCACAGCAACAGTGCAGGACTTACGTGGCAGAGTTTAGGTGGGAGTGAATCTTCCTCATAGCTTAAAAGTGAGGCTTCTTGTCTGGTGATGTTCAGAGATGATTTCTATGTTAAGCAGTAGGGTGTTGTAGCTATTGTATCTTTTATTTCTCTGCTTTAGCTGAAATACTATGGATGTGGATGGGCCTGGCTATCTTTTCTCCTCATTGAGCTGTGGATGTAGTGCAATGACTGCCAGTATCCAAAATGTCAGTTTGAGCTGGAGTCATTGCCAAGACTTGATTGAAAGTCTGACTGGCTTATATTTTTTGCCATATATATTTTCTATTGCTAAATTAAGCAGGAAGTGGTTCACTTCACAGAATTTAAAAGCTGATAATCAACTCCTGCAAAAAGTTTAGTCTGGCAGGTGTATTGCTAAGATAGTGCTTCTTGTTTCCCAGGGAGCTGACTACATCCAGAAGTTGTACTTGCCTAGTAAATGAGCTTTAAATAGGTTTGGAGTAGTGGAGCTTGTTAGCGCTTACTCTTAACTTTGTAACAGAGCTTACCTAAATCAATGAAGAGCTCTCTAAAACAAGTTGATTTGCCCTCACAAGTTGTAAGGAGCTCTTAAATGAAACCCTTTCAAAAAACTTCTGCCATTTTTTTCTTTAGTGTTACTATTTTTGGAATGGTAACTGCAAAGACTTAAACTGAAGTGCTGCTCAGATTTCTTAGTTCAATATGTATCTCTTTAATCTTTGCTAGTGTGTGTTTAAAGATGTTGTTTTAAAACAAAGTAGTAGTTAGCCTAAAGTCTACAGAAAATTTCTTAAAATTACTTAATCCATAAGTAATATCTGTAAAATATAACCATGGTTTTCTGAAACCTCCATGTTATCAGTATTTTTAATGTGCTGCATATATGAATGATTCATTTCTGTTCTGTTAACATTCATGTTAATGTTTGCGTATACATAGCTGACGGTGGATGTCTTGCATTAAAAATGTATTATGATCTATAGGAGATGCTAGCAACAGCCAGATCAGTCAGACCTAATCTTTATGTGATAGCTGAACTCTTCACGGGCAGTGAGTACATTGACAATGTTTTTGTCAACCGCCTGGGAATTACCAGCCTGATTAGAGGTACAATAAGCAGTTGAAAATTTTGTAGGATTGTCGTGTATGGTTTGGAGTTTTAAATGTGAAACTAACATTGGTATGCTTTTTTATTTTTCTTACATATTCATGTTCTTTGCTTATGCAATCACCTTTTCTTCTTCATGTTCTGTTTAACTTTTCTTGTGTTGTATGCTAATTCTTGGTTTTGCTTATGTTTGTGTGTCCTCTTCTGTGTAACAACTTGTTTTGTTCCTTAATTTTGGCTTTCTGTTTATCTTTGCTGCATGGCATTTTCCTATTGTCCAATCCCTGCCTAGCTTTGAAACTTGTCCTTTTTTGTATCTACCTTTCCCCTTTCTGTGGCTTTTTTGGCTGTGCTTTTTGCAGTACATGCTGGACACAGCTAGAAAATTGCGAGCCGATTTGTATGTAGTGGCTGAACTGTTCACAGGAAGTGAGGAGCTGGACAATATCTTTGTGAATAGGCTGGGCATTACCTCCTTAATAAGAGGTAGGCTTGCTGCGTGTGTGGTCTCTTTCCAACGAGAGATTATGGATGATATGCTTTTTCCAAGAAAAAGTTTTTTACCAGATTATGCACTTTAAATCTCATACTCTGTATAAATCAGAAGTACAGGTTCTGTATTGTGGCTTTTTTGATACTTGGCAAAAAATACAGTACTAGCCATAAAATAAAGGAAGACTTCCTTTGTTAGTTTACAGAAGGTTAAATATTTCACTCTTGGTCTAGTGAAGGCAAAAGGAGATGTAGCACGGGTCTGCTATGTAAGTCCTGCATCATGTCTGACTTTTGTTGCATGAGTTTTTTAAAGCCTGTGAGAAATAGTTTGTCTGTTTTTTATCCTGTTTTTTTCCATTAGCTCTCTCTTCCTTAATATGTTATAGTAAATTGAATATTCCAAGGCTGTGTTTCCACACTGGAGAATATAGCTACATGTATTTGATTTTTTTAATGATTGAACACACCAAAATAACTTCTGAATGGCACATTAACACCTTTGTTCGTGCTGTGTTGTGTGGTAGTTATTGTTATGCAAACACTTAGGTATTCTGTTCTTTAGAGGCCATGACTGCCTACAATAGCCATGAAGAGGGGAGGTTGGTCTATCGGTTTGGAGGTGAGCCTGTCGGATCTTTCGTTCAGCCACGTTTGAGGCCTTTGATGCCAGCTATTGCTCATGCACTGTTTATGGATATTACACATGATAATGAATGTCCAATTCAGGTGAGCACCTAAACAAAACAAACAGAAAAGTTACCTTTATGTTTTCTGAAGTGATATTTCTGAACAGTGGGAGGGCTTGGTGTAATCTGGACATCCTAAACAATATTTAGAACAAATGCAATTCAGTTCAGTTCAAGTTTTCATGCACAGAAAAAAATTTTGTAACGATACTGGTTCTGTATCTGCTTGTTGACCTGTTCTCCTGAGCTTGTTTACAGGCAAGAATGAGAGAGAGTGGCAGGCAGGCAGTGTTTATTTTGATGATTTTTCTGAAGTTGTTTTTCTTAGTTCATTTGTAGAAATATTCTCCAATAATTGTATTGTAATTGAGGAAATGTTGAACATGGGATTAGTACTGCCTTTGTTAAACTGAGTGTATCTTCTGTATGCTGAATTGGGAGCATTGAATTTTCCTGGTTTCACTATTTATTACCTATGTATTTTTTGATGCAGCACCGATCTGCATAACCCGCTCTTCCTAGTGCAATGATTGTTTCCATGGCATGCTGTGCTACAGGAAGTACCAAAGGCTATGATGAACTAGTACCACACCAGGTGAGTCTCCAGTTCAATTCCTAAGCTACCTTTAAAAATACTTTCTATTCTCATCCTAGAACATGAATTCTGGTGTTATTTGTTTGAAATTCCAAGCAGTTTGCCATCTGGCATTACTTCAGATTGTCTAGCTTCATACGAAATTTGAATTTATTATACAGTTCAGACCTCAAGGTGTGGTAGTTTTTATTTCCCAGAGTAGTTGATATTTGCTTAAATTTCTTTTTTTACAGATCTCTGTAGTATCTGAAGAGAGGTTTTATGCAAAATGGAATCCAGCAGCACATCTGGCCTCTGGTGAAGTTAATTTCCAAACAGGAATTCTGGCAGGAAGGCTGGCCATGAACAGGCTGCATCAGGAGCTGGGGGCTAAAGGCTTTAATCAGGCAAGAAGTGGGGGTAACCCTGCCATTTCTTCATAAGTGTGCTCTGAGTGAGCACAGTTGCAATGTTTTGTCTTTTCTAGGTTTATGTGGATCAAGTTGATGAAGATATAGTTGCAGTGACAAGACACTGCCCTAACACACACCAGTCTGTTGTGGCTGTGTCTCGAACTGCCTTCAGGGATCCAAAAACCTGCTTCTACAGTAAAGAAGTACCTGAAATGTGTATCCCAGGTAAACAGACTTTTTTCCAAGAGCTGTTGTCATGTACAAAAATTTAAGGTTACTCATGTTTTTTAACTTCAAGCACATGCACATGAAATCTGTATGAGAACTCTCAGTATCTAATGCTCCTTTTATATGTCCTAGTATATATGCCCCAAAAGTGGTAAAGAACCAATAACAGACTTGCAGTGCTTAAGGTTTTCAGAAACATTGATATTGAGTGTATTCCTGCTGCAAGCTCTCCTTGAGGGTGTGAGGTGGTTATGGTCTTGTTTGTGAGCTAGTAATAGTTAATAGTGAGATGGTTAATTGTACAGAGTTGAGAGGGGATTATTCTGTTTATTCTCTTACATTGAGGAAAAAGGCTAAAATTTTATCCTATTTGTTAATTTCATTGCTGTTCAGCTTTCAGACATATATAGCTATTTTGTAGCTTGAAAATACATCTTGATAAGAACTCTGTGTTGAATAAGTTAATATAAAGATAATATGTATGCAGTACATATATGAAATTAATTAATTATGCAGAGTATTTACTGTACTTAAAAGTGGCAAAGTATAAGGACTTCTATACATGGAAATGTTTCTGAAGAGAAGTTTTCTAAACTGGCTTTTTAAATATACTCAGTTCTTTGAGTGTATGTGTGTGCTTGTTTTAAAATCAGTGACTTAATATTTTAAGATATTTACATGACTTTTATACCTTGTGTCTGTAAACAACTTAAAAGGATAGAGAAAATTAGAATTTGTATATTATTAATAGATTTTTGCCTTTTAAAGATGAGCCATCTGTAGCTGCAGTTTGGAAAGCCATCTAGCACAATTTCCTAAAGGAGAATAGGGAAACTAAGAAAGCTAATGACCAGTAAAAGACAGGTTGTTATTCTCTTGTCATCTGATTTTGATTAATTTATTACAGAATAATAAAAAATGCCATTTTAAATACAGTACAGCATATGAGTGTGTAATGAGTATTTATAGATATTTAAAATACTTGCCATGTGTTTCTGTTCTTCTGCTAACAGAGATTTGGATATTGAATATTGAGCTTTTTCATTTTAGCTTTTGTTTCATAATTTCAAAATAATCACGTTTTTAATTTCAAATGCCCTAAGAGCAGCAACATGGTTTTTCTTCTAGGAAAAATAGACGAAGTAGTACTTGAGGCAAGGACTATTGAGAGAAGTGCTAGTCCTTACAAAAAAGATCTGCATTTCATAAATGGATTGCCTAATTTCACAATGGAACTGAGAGAGCACATCCAGGTAATTAGCCTCCTTAACCCATGTTCTCATGTAATATTTTTTTAATTTGTGGTATTTTATAGTAGAAAAAAAGACAGTGAATTTCAGTTGCAAATTTGTTTTCTTTTTTTAAGATAAAAGACAGTAAAATCATAAAGCAAGCTGGAACTGCTATAAAAGGGCCAAATGAATTTGTTCAAGAAATAGAATTTGAAAGATTAACACCAGGAAGTGTAATAGTATTCA
>VWYP01004475.1:93028-150535 GCA_013400435.1 Pycnonotus jocosus
TACTAAGTGGGGCTAATACTGACAAACTTCCCAGTTTGTGTAATTGCTGCCTAAAGTAGACTTTCTAACGTGGTCTGCTTCTAAGTGTTGGGGTGTGATTGTTTGAGTGTGATTTTTAACTTAATACTGTGTTTCTAGATAAACACTGCAACATCTGAGAACATCTTGGAATACCTGAAAAATCAGACTCCTAATTTCCAAGATGAAGTATTCAGAAAACTATATATTTTAGTATTTTAACTTAAGTGTGAAATGAGAATTGTTTATGAAATAATTTCCCTGTTTCCCTACTGACCCTTTTTTGGTTGGTTGGGGTTTTTTTCTCCCCTGTTTTTTCAGAATTGCATCTAAACTAACTTTGGCTGAACTAAATCAAGTGCTGTACAGATGTGAGGCAGAAGAACAAGAAGATGGTGGAGGCTGTTACAACATACCAAACTGGTCACCCCTAAAGTATGCAGGCCTCCAAGGTAATAGTCTCAGCATTATTTTTTCTGTCAAGTAAAAAAGGTAAATGAGAGCTGCTCAGTCTAGATCAGATCATTTTGCTGTTGTATTGCTCCTGCCACTGTTTGGTAAGAAAGGTATTTTTTTTTTCTGCTTCACCATGCTACTAATTGGTGTTGTGCCCAGGAAATTTCCTACTAGAACAAAACCCTTCTCTCTCAATGCTTTGCAACTTAACACTGCAGCTGAGGATGATTTAACACCAGTGCCTTGACTTTTAAAGTAAAAGGAAAACAAATGCACTTCCAGTGAAAAGTTGCATTAATCTAACCTGAGGCATTATTAGATTACTGAAGAGTGTTGGTCATTTATCAAACATACCAATTCCATCATGCTGATTATTTGCAATGATTTTCTTAAGTTTCTAGGATTTATGCTGAGGAAACTAGAATTGGGTTATAGTTTAACTTGTTATGCGGATAGAGAGAAGCAATCCAGTTAAAGCATCTGTTGCTATGTACCTTTTCCTCCTCATTTCTAATTGCTGTTTGTGGTAATGGTGTGTCTTTTAATAGAGTGTTTGGTTTGTACCTTCAGGGTTAATGTCAGTGATGGCAGACATTAGACCAAAGAATGATTTGGGTCATCCATTTTGTGATAATTTAAGATCTGGAGACTGGATGATTGATTATGTCAGTAATCGTTTGATTTCACGTGCTGGAACCTGTGCAGAAGTGAGTAAAAATGCTTATTTGCTAACTTCGAGGCTTTAAATTGCTAATTTTTTTCCTTAGTAATATAGTTTTTTAATTCAGACTGTCTATAATATATTTCCTGTCTAGGCAATTTCTTTTAGTAGGTTAAATCATTAATATGTTTTTCTTCCCTCCCCTCAATCCTATTTAAGAATAAACTGCAAAAGGGAAATGAAAAATATATAGGGCATGAAGGTATTTTTAACTCTTGCATGAAGGCTCACAGGAGTCCCTCCCTGTTTTACTTCTCCTCAAAAAAACCCAAAATTACCCTTTTTTTTTTCCCCTTAGGTTTTGGTNCCCTTTTTTTTCCCCTTAGGTTTTGGTGTGGTTTTTTGGGGGGGGGTTATTTGTTTTATGAAAATACTTTCAAGAGAGTGCCTAGATACTACTGCATACATGAGTATGATACAGTTACAGTCAGCCAAGCACTGGGAAGACAGGAATTTCTGAGATTTCAAGTTTGCTTTATAGCTGTGTTACAATGCAGTCCTTTTCATAGTTCATTTTCCTACATGGAAACTTCTTTATTTATTTCACAGGACCTGATTTTTGTGACCTAACAAATACAGTAATAAAGGCTTTAATATTCTTATTTCATTTTATTCTTGAAGTCGAGTCTAGTAATACAAAGCAGAAGAATGGTAAAACAGTTTAATGTACTGAAATGAATGCTAAATCTGCCTGAGAAACAGAGCTTTTCTAGGAAACAACTTAGTCTGATACTTGCCACATTTACTGCTCTGCAAAGACTATTGCTTTTTTCTGTATGTTTTTGAGTGCTTAATTTGTAATGTCTTATTCTGTTTTGAAGACTTAAGTCATGTGAAACTGAACTTTACCCTTTTGCTGTTAGTAGAGTCTCATCATGTGGTATTTTGACACGTGCATTCTTTATCTGCAAGGGTTAAATCTTTAGTGACTTACTAGAAAGTTGTCATAATTTTATTTAGCAGGACTAGAAGGAAAGAAAAATACTTTCCAAGTGTCAAATGTTTTGCAGTGATACAAGGATGTGAAGTTCTAGAATACTGAGTCCAAGACACAGACCTGCAGTCGTATTCACTAATGGCTCTACATAATTTAGCTCTGATAACTTTTTATTTCTCATCCTAAGCTTCATCTCTTCAGTCTTGTCTTTTTAGCAATGCAAAACTTCCTTCCCATGCTTGGATTATAACGATGCCTTTTGAGTTGTGACTTTTCTTTGCTACTTAATTTTAATAACAACTTCATGATAGTTCATTTTTTTGACTATAAGACTAGCAAAATGTAGTCTCCTTCTATACTTCACATTTTGAGTTGTTTTGTATAGATGCAAATCACACTTTTCTCTACTACTCTTCTTAGAGTTCATGTCTTTTAGCTGAAAGTTTGGAGCAGAAGGGTACAGCATAACTGAGGTGTAATACACATACAAAAACTGTAACAATATGTATTCTGAAAGTACTGGCTTTTGAACTTTGATGGATCAAGTGCTAATTCTGTTGTATTTTAATAGGTTGGTAAATGGTTGAAGGCCATGTTTGTCTACCTGAAGAGAATTCCACGTTACCTCATCCCATGTTACTTTGATGCCATATTGGTGGGAGCGTACACAACGCTTCTGGATGTGTCTTGGCATCAGATGTCAAGGTATGCTTGGCCTTTTTATCAGAGCCATAAAGGCATCTGGATAGATCAGAACCTTTTAACTTTGCTCTGCTGGAGAATGTAATTTGAATATTTTCATACTCCTCTAATGTGGAAGGGTTACATTGGTAGAGAATTATCAAATCCTTCTAAGAGTGGTGGTTTGGAAGACTGGGAGTTCAGAAGCCTGTCAAGGGTTTCAATTTATAACTACAGTTGCCATTGTGCAGTAGGAGGAGGAAACCCTAAACCAGCATCTTTTTTTGCCAGACTTTGGAAGTTGTTTTTGTTTTCCCTTATCATTTTAGTACCAATGCAGTGAGTCCTTAAAGTTCAGATTGTATATATATTGATTCAGATACCAGATTATATTTGATGTTGATACTTTGTTCAACACTTCTCTACAGAGATGCTTTGTTCAGCACTTCTCCATTTTTACTCCACATTATCTGAGCACTCTGCTTACTTTTTGAAATAACTGTTTAATCTCCAGTCTGCTTCTTTTTTCTTCCGAAGGAAAAGAAAATTCATTTCCTTGAGGCTTTATTCTAGCTGTGAATATGCTGAACAAGTCAATATTGTTTTGTAAAGTCAGGGATGTTAAAATGGGAATAGAATTTGGTATGCCTGTGAAATCGTGGAATATAATGTAGTCTATGAAAAAGTGCTTGGAGATCAACTATTTCAAGCAATGCCTGAAGAGGTTTTTTGATCTGCTTTTTTTGTATTATATGTAAAAGTACGATCTATAAAAATACTGACTAGTTTTGATACACTTTTGTTCATAGTAAAATATTTTTATTATATTTTTGAAGTCTTAGGTCTGTGTATAGGCATTAACTAAACCAAAGTAACTTTTTTTAAAAAACTGTTTTCTTGAAGTTCATGTTATAAACACTTCCACTGGCATTAATTGATTAAGATTTGACTCTTAACATTGAGCACCCATTTTAGGAAAATGAGTGATTTACAAATTAAATCTTAGAAAAAAAATTAGGTAATGTGAAATGTCAGTATTAATTCATTGCTAGTTTTTTATATTTCTTACATGAAATGCTTGTCATAGCCTCTTGTAAATGAAACAGGGTACGTTTATGTAAATGAAACAGGTACAAACAACATGACTGCTATTGTTGAATGCAAAGTCATTTTAATCTAATTATGTTGAATTACAGCTTTGTGCAGAATGGATCAACGTTTGTTAAACACCTTTCCTTGGGTTCAATCCAGTTATGTGGGATAGGAAAATACTCTTCTCTGCCAGATCTGTCTCCTTCCTTACATGATGTTCCCTATAGGCTGAATGAGATTACAAATCAGAAAGAACAATGTTGTGTTTCCTTGGCAGCTGGTGAGTGAGAACAACCTTTAAAAAAGGAGTCTTCCAAAGCAGCTAAACTGGTTTTAGTAACTGTATTAAAATTTTCTGCATCATGTTTGAGAACCATATCTCAGAAACTATAAAATGTGGCAATTTCACTTCCTTTTGCCTTATGTTTAAGGTAAAGATTTGCTCATGTTAGAAATATGGGAGTTTTCTCTAATAGTACTCATGGGGGTTGGGAGGGAGAGCTTTATATACAAGTGCTTTATTTAGAGACTTTTTTTTTTTTTTGCTATATTTGTTGTTACCATATACAGAGATCTACAAAAATGGTTTTTTTCCTTTCCAGAAGACTTGCTTGAGATGAGTATACTTGTCACAAGAGGTTTTTAGTTTATATTTTATAAATGTGAATTTTAAAAATGAATTGTAATGGTGTAACAAGAGTGAATTTATGGTTTACAAGTTCTCAGAAAGAATCATTAGCAGACCAGAAGAGCTCCTGATTTGAAACTCCTGATCTGTCTCCAAAAGGAAAGAGCATAAAAGCAGTCAGCAAGAGGTATTTATACCTCCAAATGTTCTGCCAGCATCTGGCAATCTTCCTATGGGCATTTGCCTATGTCCAAAGTATTATCTTCTGTGGCTTAGAATGAATTTTTTTTGGTTCTGAGTTGGCTCATTCCTTTTCTGAAGCCATGGAAACTTTTAAACATCCACAGATGTAGTGGCATCTCTCTCAGTGGAGTGCTTTCCTTCTTTTTGCCATCACTCTTGTGTAGCTTTATTGCTTTTAGTTTCTGGATTTTAATAACATTCCATTTGCCTCCTTTAGTGTTACCTAGAAGCACAGAGGCACAGTGTTTCCTTAAACTGGTCACAAAGATTAACTGTACTGAAGGGTTTGGTTTTAAACATTCCTTTCACATACTCACTGGTGGTTGTGCCTGAGATTTTTAAATTGTACGGAGATTGTCCTCCTCAAGTGCTGCTGCCATGTACTATGAATTTGCAGAGATATGGAGGCTGTATTTGAGAATTAGCAAATACTTTGTTAAAGTAAGTGACAGAAGTGAAGTGTTGCTCTACCAAGCATGCACAAGAGACTGCTGGTTTGGAACTTTACCATGTGGAATTTCTGTTAAATAGATCGTAAAAGGAAACAAATGGAAGGAAAGACAAGGATGGACGTTAGTGTTGTAATTATTATGCCTAATCAGTTAGAATCATTCCTAAAGCTCCATGTTACAAAGTCTGCTGTAAAATGTAGTTCTATAAGCTGCTGGAAAAGAGAAGCAGGATGTCCTTCACAGTGGCTGAGAACAGTCTTATCCCCTTTATGCTGCTAAAATGCCACAGCTCTCATACATAAACTCTTGCCAACAAAGTATTACAATCTTGTCATAGTTCTGATCTTTTTGGTTAGTTTTCTTTCTGTTTCTTATATTAAGTTTAGGTTAAATTGTCAGGTGATTTAATAAAAATGTCGCTGTTACTGGTATGAGAAATGCTTTTGTGTGATTTTGAAATTCTAGTAGACTGTTTTAGAATAAGGTGTATTTCATTCTATCAAGAACTCTGTCTAGGAGATTGTCTATTTGAAATATCTTAATCTAGGGAAAGGTTACAAATTAGGATATATTTTTTACTGCTGGTTATTTTATACATGTGTGATTGGAGATTTCTGCTATATAAATGAATTAGATGAATAATGACATTTCTCTTCAGGTTTACCTCACTTTTCTTCTGGAATTTTTCGTTCATGGGGAAGGGATACTTTTATTGCACTAAGAGGTCTGATGTTAATTACTGGGCGCTATCTAGAAGCAAGGTAAGACTGGCCTAGCCTTGGTTTTTATTAGCTTTGTAGGCAGTTAGGAAAAAGCAATGCTCTCAAAAGCTGAGCTGATGCACAAGCTATTAGAAACAGTTGCTGTGCAATGTAAAACTTCAGTGGCAATAGATACATTTGGGAGCTCCCTCTAAGTGGGACTGAAAATACTGCTCAAATACTCTTTTGCCTTCTTAACGCTGATACAAAGCTGATGTTCTGTAGAGATAAGGTAGTTTTAACCTCAGCAATGCTGCTGTTTATTCTTGAACAAATTGATTATTTCACTTGTACTTGCATTATTTTTGCTGAGATTCACTTAAAAATTTGAAGTAGAAAAATACTGTTTTAATCAGAAAGGTGTGAATTTAGGTCTGTCATGATTTTTGTAACTGCTAGTATTTGTTGATACAAGAAATCAGCTAATTGTGCATTGTTGCAATCTGGTAGCTGTAAGTATTTAACCTGACAAATGAGTTATACATAAGCCAGAGAATTTGATATTTTCATTAATACTAACTTGAATGGAGCTTGGCACATAATAGAAACATAAAAATTAGTTGGTGTAAATCAGCATGTATTTATGCTGTTGTACATTTGGCCAACTGTTAGCTTTCTCACGCAGAGATACCTGCAGTCAACCAGAATGATTTTTTTTGCCTTTTAAAGCTAGTTGGGATCCATGTTTTCTGCAAGGTATGCACAGTGGTTCTCAAATGAAACCTCTCATAGCCTCAGTTGCTGTCACCTCTCTGTATTTTAATAGGAATTTCTCATCTACTCCTGCCCTCTGTCCCTATTCCACCCCACCCATCAGAATGGATACCAGAGTAATCATGTACAAGGTCAATAAAAACCTTCCTTGTGACCTCAGTGGGATTTGGATTTAGGTTCGATATCACTACCTATTAAAAAGCAAATTATCTTTTCCATATGAATAGATGATGTATGTTTTGTACAAACTGATTTAAATGTATTCAGGTGGAGGAATTTGTTAGGGAATGGGTGGGGTTTTTTATTGTAAAAGAAGTTCATGTTAAACTGAGTGATTTGTAGCTTTCAACAGCAAACTTTTGGTATCTGTCTTTAAAATCCTGTTTGTCTTCTTGCTATTAACATAACCCTATGTACTTTGTACTTGATACTTTGTCCAACAATGGCCTTGAAGGCAACTTAGTCAAGACTGTGGTTTTCTTTTGTTCTAGAAACATCATTTTAGCATATGCTGGGACTTTAAGACATGGTCTCATTCCCAATCTGCTCGGAGGGGGGACACATGCCAGATACAACTGTCGAGATGCTGTGTGGTGGTGGCTTCATTGTATCCAGGAGTACTGTAAAATTGTTCCCAATGGATTAGACATTCTCAGGTGTCCTGTTTCTAGGATGTACCCAAGAGATGACTCTTCTCCTCAGCCTGCAGGCACTGTGGTAAAAATTCTTCTAATTTAACTATTTAACAAAACTATAATGTTTTAATGAAAGGATGTAATTTTTTCTAGCTACAAGAACCTGTTGCTATCTGTTGTTTGTGGTGAAATTTGATTATAGCACAAGAATTCCATATTTTATGCACTTGTTGCACCACCTGATTAGACCAAGTGCAAGGAGAAAAAAAATTCCATTAACTTCTAAATCTTTTTGCTCTTTGTCTTGAAAAACTGTTTATATGAGAAGTTGTGTACAATGTATATGATGTATTGCCATGGCCAAGGATGCTACTTGAAAATTTTTGATGGTTAGGGAGGTTCTTTGGAATGTCATATAAACTACAGGTTTAAGAAATGCTTTCCACTCATTTTTTGTCTTGCTTTTCACATGTCATCCAAACATGTACTGAATCTAGGATCAGCCACTTTATGAAGTCATACAGGAAGCAATGCAACGACATATGGAAGGCATAAATTTCCGAGAAAGGAATGCTGGTCCTCAGATTGATGAAAAAATGAGAGATGAAGGTAACATACACAGAACACTTGCTGTGCAAAACAGAAGTTGATGAGTAAATTTTTATTTCCTTTTCTTCTTATTTCCACTTTCTATTGAGCTTATTTTTTAAATAAAATTATTGTATCTAAAACTATATTACTTTATATACCTGTAATATTTTTGAAGTGCCTGAATAAGAGTTTATTATTAGCAACTGATCATATGTTATTGTGCAAGTTATCTTTAAAATTTCACTTGAAGTACAGTTGCCTTCAGAAACCTACCTCAGGTCTCTTGCTGGAAGGTCTTTTTCTTTATTAGGATATTTGGATTGGGGGTGTGACTACTTGGGGTTTTGATTTGTCTAAAAAATGAACTTAACACCTGATATCCTTTCTTGCCAGGTTTTAATGTAACTGCAGGCGTTGACCATGAAACTGGCTTTGTCTTTGGAGGGAACCGCTTCAATTGTGGCACTTGGATGGATAAAATGGGAGAGAGCGACAGAGCTCGCAACAAAGGAATTCCAGCTACTCCGAGGTATGAAAGCTGGGCTTTAGGCAGGGCATTTTTAAATTCTTTTTTTAACTTATATTCTTTAGCAGAACCACTGTGAGTTCTACTGACACATCTGAGGGGTTGTTTCTCAAATATTCTAAATGTTCCTACTCAGTAAAATGTTAATGGAATTTTTTTCTTTGCACTGATTTGAAGTCAAAAGCTGTGTTCTTGGGCAGGTGAAGCCCATGGCTTCTGTCACACTCTTAGCTCCATGCCAAGAGTTGACTTCTGAATACAAGTAGTGAAATGTAATTTAGGAAATACTGTATACTTGCTGTACTAACAGTGCTCAGACTTCTCATACGAGTTATATATTGATAATTGCGGTGTTTGAATATGTTTTAGTTTTGAATTCAAAAATATTTACAACATCTACATTTTAGAGTTGAGATTAAGCATTTTGAAATGAGCTCTTTATTATGTGCTAGCAAACTGCTGCAGGCATCCTTGGCTGAATTTAGTACATACCAGTTTGAAATCAATTGCCATCCATAGGTGAGAATTGAGGAAAATGTTATCTTGCTTGACAAATCGAGCATTTTAATTGGCAGCCAAGAGAGGTTAAGGTGCTTTCTGAAAGAGGCTGTGTTGGTGATATGAGAGAGAAAATTCCATCAAGTAGATAGTAAATCTGATGAAATATTTGCATCTATTGATTATGTGAATATTACCTGAAAAAAGAAGCAAGTCTGAGAAGTGCGTTTAGTGCTTATTTTCATTCCTCACTTTTGACTTGAGTAATCTCTTATGGCAGAACTATTACCTAAGTTATAGAAGTGTATATGCAGTTGAGAAGCTTTGTGTTGAGCACATTTTAGCATCAGAGGACTGCATTTGGGGTTGATCCTTTCTTCATGTTCTTAATCACTGACATAAAATTATCTTTGTGCTAATTAGCCGGGTATGATAATGCTACTTTAAGTAAGGCTGTTGGACAGAAAAAGGTATTTGCTACCCAGTTTACAAGCAAATTCTTCTCCGACTGAGAAATTGGGGAATAGTAGGAAAACAAGAAAAAAATTGTCTAAATAAGACATTTATGAATCCAAATTCTTCAGTTGCTCATTGAACTTTAATAGCCTTCTTAAAGTAAATAATGAGATTTTATCATTGTTATTCTAGAGATGGCTCTGCTGTGGAAATCGTTGGCCTGTGCAAGTCGACTGTTCGCTGGTTAATGGATTTATCTAGGAAAAACATATTTCCATTCCGTGGAGTCACTGTAAAAAGACATGGTAAAAATAGGCACATCTCATAATTGTATTTCTGGGCTATAAAAATAACTAAGACAATGAAATAGTGACCATGTAACCTCAGAAGAAGGTTTAGTGGTAAAAGAGCAAAAACTTGAGAAAGTATCTTCTATGATCAAAATCCTTTTGTTACTATAAAAATTTATTAGAAGTTTATATTGTCTTCTCAACATTTCACATAGTTTATTCAGTGGCTTACAAAGGCATTTCAGAGCCTGAATACTTTTTTTCAAAATGAATATAAGTGATAAGGTTACTGTGTATTATGCTGATTGTATCATCCATTACAAGAATGAGAAGTAAAATGGTGCATGACAGTTGTCTTTTTCTGTTTCTGTCCCTCCCCCAATATTCATAACACAGAAAACCCCTTGCTGGGAATATTTATATAAATATCATTGCAAGTCCCTTATGTTTTAGAGGGACTAATCTTCTAATCACAGAGTTACTTTAATTTTAGTCAGCCCAAATGAGTATATGCCCTGTGGAGTCTCTGTTGTGTTAGTCTCACTAGAAATTTCAGTGAGCTATTGCTCCTGTGATCTGTACAATTGGCCTAAATGTAGGGAATCACAAAAACTGAGAGGTTTTTGCTCCTCTATATGAAGTGTCAGGAATCCAAGAAGCACACTTCTGCTGTTGTCACTGTGGCTGATTGCAGAAAATTAAAACTGTGTGTAATATCTTGCAGGAAAGGAGGAGATTATCACATATGATGAGTGGGACAGGAAAATACAAGGACACTTTGAAAGGCTGTTCTTTGTCTCTGAGAATCCAGCAGATCCTAATGAAAAACACCCAGATCTTGTACACAAACGTGGAATTTATAAGGACAGTTATGGAGCTTCAAGTCCATGGTGTGATTACCAACTCAGGCCAAATTTTACAGTAGCAATGGTTGCGGTAAGTGTGGGGGAGTGGGAGGAGGGCTTTGCACTTAAATGCAGGCTTAGTTAAGTTATAAAGAAAAATTTAGGATCCATCTGCATGGCATTCTATCAGGAACTTGCATTGCTTGGAATGACTCTTTGAAAGCAGCTTTTTTCCCCTGCTTTTATTATTCATCCATCTTGGACTATCTCCTAAAAATGTATCAAGACAGGACTTGCCAATTTGCTGTGTTCACTGTATTCAGAACATCTTTTATGGCTCGGTTCAGGAGGCTGCTTTTCCCATGAAATTGGCTAAAAAGGATGGATTCTTTGTCTTCAATGGATTTGTAAAGAGCTTCAGTAATAATATTTGACAAGGGTATATAAAATAAAATCAAAATTGGAAAAAGGATACCTTCTGTTTTCTTGCTTGCTCTGACTTTCAGGTTCCAGAAGGTGATTCAGTAATGCAAAACTCAGACTTTTTGTTGTCTTCTGTGTTTGTATGCACAGCCTTATGTATGTATATGCACAGAGATCATTCATTAAATCTTTGTTATTTTATTAGGCCCCTGAGTTGTTTACACCTGAGAGAGCTTGGAAAGCTCTGCAGATAGCAGAGGAAAAGCTTCTTGGTCCATTAGGCATGAAAACCTTAGACCCAGAGTAAGTACAGTAGAGATAAGATCAAGCGGTAATTCCTAAAGACAGTTAACACGACAGTAGGAATTATTTGATGTAGGGCAGGGGTGGTGGTGATGGTGTGAAATCTTCATTTATACCAATGAAATAAGGCTGCAGGAAGTACTTCCAGAACAATTGGTTTGCTGTTCTGGAAGTCCATACAATTGCTTGCTTTATATAGGCAATGGCTGGGTGGTTTTGGATGCCTCACAGTAAGCAAGTCGAATTTGGTATCATACTAAAGTTGTTGAATTTGCATCTTGGGACACACAGTGTTTGATAGAGTGTACAGCACTACAGTTTGAATAAAAGGGTAAAATGATGACTCTTAAGTCCTTTTAAGAAGTTGACCATTTTCCTACAAATTTAAACTTTGTGTGAAATTTCACTGTCATGTAAAGTACAGAACCTGGTGGAGACCTCCCTAGCTTAACCATCAATAAACGTAAAGGACAAGTTTTTTGGTTAATTTCTGTTTTCTGTGTATCATTTTTAATTCAGACTTTGTTTGCGTAATACATTTCTTATTTCTTGCAGTGATATGGTGTACTGTGGAGTCTATGATAATGCTCTTGACAATGACAACTACAATGTATCCAGAGGGTTTAACTATCACCAAGGACCTGTAAGAGCTATTTCCTTCAATTTTAGAAAAAGCATAGTCGTCTTTTCAAATCAACTGCTTTGATAATAGTCTCTTTTCATCCTTTGTTTAGGAATGGCTGTGGCCAATTGGATATTTCCTTCGTGCCAAACTGTATTTCTCTAGGTTGATTGGTCCAGAGATATATGCAAAAACTGTAGTTATGATTAAGAATGTTCTTTCTCGCCACTATGTTCATCTTGAAAGGTAAGGTAACAACCTTACAGATTCAGAATATTCAAAATGTCATGCTAGTGGTATCCACCATCCAATTGCATGTAAGAGTAGATATCTACTGTATAAACAGGATCTCTTTTCTAGATAGGAAGTTGACTGCTATATGTGCAATTGCATATCTCAAGTCAGGTTTCAAATACAGGTGAGATCTAGTGCTTTTTACAGACTGCAGTGCATTTTACTCTAGCTATCCATGCAAAGACTGCAAATAAACCTTACAATTAAAAATTAGGGTCTTATTTCATACAAGAAATCAGTTTCAGAAAAAAAGTCAGTGAGTTATTTTGTTAAAAAGATCACAATACTTTAAAACAAACTTTGTAAAACATAATAGTTAAAGGGCAAGTAGTGACAGATTAAAATTGCAGCAGATAAAATGATGCAAAGTAATATTAGTATTTATTGTGTTCTAAGTGAGGAAATTAAGATTCTGAAGCTGTCATGCTAATAACTTTGATTGTCTAAGGAACTTGCATTTTGAGTTTTCCCTCAAACAAACTACCAAACCCACACTTTATTTTTCCTCATTTGCCATCTATTTTACTTAATGAGGATTGGAGACATACTAAAATAAACGAAACACCTTGCCCTTGATATCTCTTCCATATAGTCTGTTCTGCAGCACATGAAACACGTATTTATTTGTACCCAAAAGAATAATTCAGGACTCATGACAAAATAGTTTGTCTGACCCCACAAGGAAGAAAAAAAGATTTGCAAAGCAACATTTTGCATTACGTAGTGTCTTGACCAAGTCTCTTGTTTGGTAGTATCAGAAATAACTTGCAGTTTGGCAACACTCTTTGCTTTTTTCTGTCTTATTAAAATAGTGTACTTCTTTTTTTAAATTCTGCTTTGATACTTTATTTCTGTACAGAATAATTAATGTAGCAAGAGGCTTTATTTATATTTTTGTAACTGTGCTAGTTTGTGGGGGGGTTTGTTCCTAAGGAGGAAAAGAAGGTTTATGTAATCATGCTGTCTTCCAGCCCTTGTCACTTTTTAGCACCATAATCAATTTCAAGTGTAGCTTGAATACCATTGTTATGTCATCTTCCAAATGTAAAACTACCAGAATGAGAAAGAGGAGCAGCACACCAGTGGTGTAAGTTTAGTTATTATTAGTAGCAAAGAGTTACTTTCAAGAAGAAAACCTTCCACCACAATTAACTGCAGGTGAAAAAAAAATTAGATCTCAATTATTAAAGGATGTACTGTGCTTGTAGGAGTGCAGACCTTTAGTCAAGCTTTTCAGTTTCCTACTGAGTTTATCTTCCACAAGGCTTTGAAATGAAATGTCCTTTTTATTTCAGTCTATAATTTAACAATACTCTCTTGTGCTTTCTTTTATCAGATCATCCTGGAAAGGTCTTCCAGAACTAACCAATGAGAATGGGCAGTATTGTCCTTTTAGCTGTGAAACTCAGGCCTGGTCGATTGGTGTTATCCTTGAAATTCTTTATGACTTGTAAAAGTTTATTTTGATTGATTTGATGAAACTTCTGTGGTCTTACTATTGGGCATAAATGAACACTTGGCTTACACTGCAAGGGAAATTAGCTGTTCTGCACAATCACTTAAGCCATGTCCTGACTTTCAGAGATGCTGAATGCCAGCAGCTTCTGAGCCCTATAACTGTGTGGGGCTTAGGTGTTTTGAAAATCAGGGCATGGCAATAAAATAAAACTGCAGTGCACACTTGATGCAGAAACTTCTAGTAAGGAGGAATTTAAAGAATATGCACAAAATTCATTTTAAATAGCTTTGGTCTTTTAGCTTTTTCAAAACAAAACCTTAATGTAACGAAGTACGTTTGCTCCTTCCTGAGCTAAAAATAAGTAGCACAGCTCTGTTTTTTTTTTCTTTGTCCCTTAAAGATAAATGGATGTTTTTGCAAATGCATGCTTAAGGGGGAGTAGACTAACCTCTAGCTTTCTGAGTTTGGTATGCTTTGTGCTCTAGCACCATGCATTAGTGAAGGCATAATATGTTCTCTCTCCATTGAACTGTATAATGGAGATGTTTTTGTATGTGTTCAATTGAACACTCCACTAAGCAACCACAGAAATAAAGTGTATGAATACTGTAATAAATCAAATTTTGAAGTTATATATAAACTTTTGAAAACTTTAATTTGAGAGTTAACTCAAGCAATAATGAGGTAACATCCAGTGTTAATCTGTCTTTAGATTTATTTAAATACCATGAGCCATATAGCAAACCTATTTTTTCATTTCTATCTGGTTTTCACCATGGTTAATTCATAGGAAGTGTGCATACAATGCACAGCCTGTATGTTAGGGAAGGCCAATGTGCTTAACTGCTTATTAAATTAATTTATTGAAGAGATAGGCTCACCTGAGCCCTTCTTTCTTGGGAAAATCCTAGCTCTATTAATCCGGTGGAAATGCTTAACACAATGGAAAGACATAGTAGCCTTCTATAAGAGAGGAGAATATGAGGCTTTGGGGCCTTTTGAAGTTGCACCAGTAACGATAAGCATGCTACCTCTGTGTGGTGTCCTTTGGGAACAAACCCAGTGAGCATGATGCCAAACGTGTTTTTTCATATTTGGATACCTGCATGTCCTTATCAAGTTCAGGGTTCACAAACTGAGAGGAGAGCAGTTGATTGTTCTCAAATCTTCGTACAATTTTTCCATCTTAGTGCAATAAACAGGCAGAGAGTGAGATTGAGAACATTTCCCACATCACAAGGCAGAAAAGCAAAAGCACTATTTATTAATGTCAGACAACATATGCTGAAAAAATAAATACAGGATGTAATTATAATGCACTAAAACTCATAGATCAAGATTTTATTGTGTCTGTATTTTAAAGTTTCTGTATTCTGTCTAAAGTACAGTGCACACATGCTGTCTTGTTCAGGGAGATGTATTTCAGATACTGTAAGGGCAGGTTAACAGGTTCAAGAGATGAACTGTAAGAAGTGGCTATACTCATATACTATTTGTTCAAAAGGTTAATAAGGATTTTAACTCCCTTGCTGAAGTGTTCAGTCCTTAGGGATAGGTAATGTCTGTATTGTACCTGAACTTTTGAGCTGCAGTACATGGGTTGGGAATTTGTTATTTTCTCAACACAATGCATAAGAAATGTCATTTGATCAAAACTGTTACTGAAATGTCAGCTACAAATTATTTTTTTAATGTGCAAGGGGCATAGAAAGTATTTTTCATACTGCACTGAACGTTCCAAAATTCTTGATAATTATATTGAGGTTTATGTCCTACTGTTTCACTAGCTTTACTGTTTTCCTGGATACTTATTTCTTGTTTATTATGTCAAGGTATGTTTTATGGCTCCTGTGACTTAGAAAACAGGAATAAAATGGCAGAAAAAAAAATTTGTTCTTACTTCATGGAAACATTTTAAAATTGGAAGTGAGGCTTAAGAGCTATGACTGTTGAAGATTTCCACCAGGTGTCAAAATTATATTCATTGGCCATAACACTCTTAAAGTGTTGGGAAAAAAAAAAAAGAGAAATTTTTCATCAAGACCTTCCTATTCTATGTACAGATTGCTTTCCAGTTTTGCAACCTGCACTGCTGATAGAGACTGCATATTTGTCACTGCTAGGGTTTTTTCTAATTTAATAGTAAAATTTTAAAGATAAATCACCACTGTGTACACAAAAATACATATGTTACGAAACTTCTAAACATGCCCATTTGTAATGTTGCTTCTGCACTGATTAGTTGAGCATAGTTTTAGTGATAATTATTTTAAATAGGGAAAAAATATGTATTGGTTGACTTTGCTGTTAAGTAGCAATAAAAGTAAGATTTAAGGTTATTAACTTTATTGGGGGGTGGTGGTTTATTGGTTTTGGGGTGCTTTTTTATTTTTTCCTCAAAAAGCTACTCAACACTTTGTCAAGCCAGACAGTTTAAAAATTAAGAAGGAAAAAAAAGTTAAATCTAACATAAAATGAGCTGATATCCATATAGATCAAGTCATTATCCCCTAAAAATAGCTGACTTATATTGACTGATGCTGAGCTGTAGCATTCTCATTTATATTTTACAATCAAAAACTTCTAGTAATGCAAACTTATAATTGGTAAAATATAAACAAACTAAATAACTCACTAAGAACTGTGTATCCATTGTGTTCCAGTTGGTGCTTTTTGATCTATATTGTATTAATAATTATTTTTCCTCCCAACTGAAATAATTTTAACTGTTCTGAATGTTCACACAGTTAATAGCTCTTGATTTATTCAAAGATGATTAACTTGAGAATTCAAGTAAACTAATGTATCATTCTCACACTGCATGTTGTAATGTAAAATGGAAACATGAGCTTTACATGTCTGTCTATCACAGCAACAACTGATTTTAGAAAATGTCATTATTCCGTTCTGAAATGCACAAAATAAAACTATTTAATTAAGAGTTAACCTTTCCTTGTGATTTTTTTTTTAAGTCAAACTTTGGAGCCAATGTTCACTTCTTGCAATTTTACGTACAGACGATTGTTAACTCCTCAGGTTAAATGTTAAAGTGCTAACAACACTTAATACAAAAACAACAGCTTATTATGAAAAAAAGCATAAACTTGAGCTTCTTGTATTGGTGGCAATGTCAGCTGTCCTAGCTGAGTTTGAGTGGGTTTGGGCTAGCACACCTCCTGCTATGAATGTTTATATAATTTAGGTAATAGTATTGCAAATTCACCAAAACAAGTCTTGATTAACTGATTTACAGATAACCCAACGTGATACAGTGATTCACTTTCGGAGTAAAATTCCTGTCACTATAGAGAAGGCATTTACACTTTTCAGGCCTGCTTTGTGAAATCTCACAGCACAGGTGCCCGGTATACTGAGTATGTTTTGCAATGTCGCCATTTCAGTCCATGCTTTATAAAAACTGGATTTTTTTCTAATTCTCTATTCAAGCATCTTCTTTATGAAGTAGTTTATTATTCTATTGTATATACTTTTGATAAGCATTCTATTGGAAAATGGTTAAGGAAATACAGAAGTGCCAAGTCACTGAGTTGTTGGGGGGAGTTGGTGAGGTCAGAGCTGCCGCCTCAGCCCTCATGGCGGCTCAAGCAGCTCAGTCGAGGAATAGATGGGTGCAATGTTAGTGGTGACTAGCAGGTTTCTCTTGAAAGCTCCTCTGGAGCTTGCAGGTGGCATTTGGAGAAGCGCCTGCAGTCAGGACACTTGAGCTCTGCCTGTGTTACTGTGTGAGGTGAGGCAGGACCCCTCAAGAGCCCGCTAATCTCACCACCAGAGAGGGCTTCCCCCTCCCGGGCGGCAGCGGCGAGGGCTCAGCCCGGCCGGGGCTGCCGGAGCCCCTCAGCGGCGGGACGGGCAGGGCGCGGCCTGTGCTCCCGCCGGCGCCCCAGGAGCGGTCTGTGCACATCGTCCGCTGTGCAGACGGCTCAGCCGCACACTCCTGGGGAAAACTGGTGAAACCTGCCCCAACTGACAGCTTGTTTTCCCTTTTGAATGTGCCTGGAAACAGTAACAAGGAAAATGTACTTGCCTGCGAGCATCTGGAGTTTTGTGCAAACTTGGGAGCTTGTACACCTGTTGTTTTAATGTAGTGGTACAACAGAGAGGTCAGCTCTATTCACATTCTGCAAGATTTGCCTGTGCATTTGGTATTTCTCAGAAGTTACTGACTAAATTAGAACAGAGGCTTCCCAGTTCTGAATTTTGCATCAAAGTGCAGGTGACCGAGTGGACAATGGCCATTTTTAGTGGGGAGTGTTGATTTCAGAGCACGAGCAGCTGAACAAGGCACAAAGTTGACTGTTAATTGTTTTAGCAATAGCTGTTTTTTACAGGGTCAGATTCTGAAGTAGAATTAATGTATGGTGGTACAAAAGGGAACCTGAGAATAATACAGAAAGCAGACTGTGGCTAGTCAAGTGTCGGTCTGGGCCATCTGTGCTGTTCTGGGCTCTTGTGTTTCTGTAAGCACTTGTCCAGGCCCATTGGCCTGTGACACATTTGTCTCATTGTGTACTGCCTCCCCAAATCTATTTCTTTCGGAAATCTTAATCTCTGCCACGTGTGTTCTGTTTGCAACCTTTCAGCCACAGGTGGCTGTTCACCCTGTGAAATAATCTCATCATATTACACAAAGTTCAGTACCACTGACTATAATAAAATTGAAAAATATTGAATTCGTTCATCTCAATTCATATAAATTTATGTCATCTGTGAGATCTGTGAGCACTTCCCTTCATTTTGTGTGCCACAGCAATATCTCAGTACAACTTCAGACAGAGAGACTATTCTTCATATAGTGCCTTTTTGCAATGAGAATGAAAGCTGGCCGTGAAAGAAGAGAATTATGCTGCAGCCTGGCAAGGGTCTGAAGTTGGACGATGTGGACTCCAGGTACTAATGGAGGTAAGTTTCTTTTAGAGTTCTGTATTTCCAGGTTCGGACTGGCAAATAAATTGGAGCTTAATTTTTTGTGGTGGTGAGAAACATAAGAGGATGTCTTCCAATCAGTTCTGAAGGAAGATATTTGCAGTCACATAATTTACAGACTTATAAGCAAAATTATTTTAAAGCATGATTCTCTAGAGTAGGATTAAATAACTGTTAGATGTCTTCTTTTTAAGGTGATTTTTAGAGTCACGACTGCATAATTTGAGAAAGCTGAAAGATCAGTTCTTGCAAGTGACATCTCAAGGAAAAGGTTTCTACAAAATGAACAATCTGTTCTTTTGTGGGATACATTGAGGGGCTGCTTTTTAAATTTCTTTGTAATTGCTCTTATCGCCATTGTCTAGATACAGCCTAGACCTGGAGAGGGGTACCTGTTTTAATACGCAATGAGGAATTGGTTCCAAATGCGGGAGTAAGGCTCACAGCTGCTTGTGTAATACTCTGAGGAGCAGCCAAATGATGAGGTGACAGTGTCATAGCAAGAGCAGTCGGTGGAGGGCAATAGTAGGTTGTGTTGCCAAGACGTGTTGTAGTATTATACCTAAGGAGAACTTGGGGTAAGAATAGTGCAGCTGTTTATTACAGATAAAAATTAACGTTTCCAGCCTGGCAGCAGAGGGTGGCGCCAGCTGGCCCCCGTGGCGCTGCCGTCTCCTGCCCAGCTCCCCCGAGCTCCCTCCCTTCAGGGCTCCACATTTCTCACTGCTACACTCGCTGTGCTGGCTCTGAACGGCTCAAGTCTCCATTCCCGCACGTCAAAATCATAATAAGTTTTCATATGCTTAGAAAAGTTCTCAGTAATATATCCTCATGTAGCAGAAGTGGGAAAGGAATGCATCTCTGATGGTTTAGTGACAGTTTGATTTTTTTTAAGGGATAACTGGAACTAATGAGTATTTCAGTATTTAAAAATCCAGTCATCTATTTCTCTGTTTTATTGCAAAGTTCAAGAATCTATTTATCTTCTAAAGAATGTGAAATGCTAGGATATGAAACCAGGTGTATGTTTGGCATTTATTTATTATTTGCATCAGAGTTCATCTAATGCTTCTGTAATTGCCCACAATTTTTTCTGTTTCCTTAAATGCTTTTGTTTTGTACAAAAAAAACCCATTTAATGTTCAAACTAAAAATAATTCTGCCTGAACAATCTATCACTATAACTGTGGGTATTTTAAGTGTGTCGTTACATGGATATTTTTTAGTGGCATTCATTGTATGTTTAACAGGCTGCATTTTCTAGCAGTTATTCCACCTGCTGAAGCTGCATGGGAACACCCACATTTTCCAGGTAATTTGTAAAGCCTGTAATCAGACCTACTGGAACAGCTGCTCAAGAGCTGGTTTTGTTTTCTTGTAATGGCTGTCTGGCAGTACTGCTGGAGGTCTCCCTGCAGGCCTCTGCAGGGCCAGATTCATGTCTTTGGAACAGTTAGGTTACTGCAGAGCTTTTCCAGGGCCTCCAGGCACCATTTAGTTAAATTTAAGAACCAGATGCTGCCATCACCTGAATCTGAGTAAATATAGTGTAATTTAATTTCCATGCCTTGAATAACAGCAGGTTTATCTTTGCATAGTTTTGTCTTTAGACAGTTTATACACCTTTGCAGACAGCAGTTAAAAGCATAAATCAGATGTAGCAATGTGATACAGTTGTTTGTTCCAGGGTAGGGAGTCTGTCCTGTGCTGGGGTTCACTGCCACAATAGTTTCCTTAAAGCACTCATGCAGAGGGGTTTTTTGCCTTCCTTGTCAGTACCTTTGCTGGAGTTTAACAGAACATACTCTAAATTCTTCTGTAGTCCCAAAAATCTGATAGAATTTTGTACTTTGGATTTATCAAACTGGTGAAAACATTCTCTTCAGGAATATTAAAAGCAAATAAAACCTAGCTGAGGATCAGGGCAGAGGATGGCAGTAATAATAGTAGACAGGTGTTCCTCTGGTTATTTCCATCATGTTTTCAAAGATCACCTTACAAAAATTCCTTAAAAGCATTAGGATTTGGAAATTTGTACCTGTGTTATTAGAAAGTCTTGTTTTTTCTGTGCTGGAAGCCTGAGCAGAGAAGTTTAAAATTTATAATATTTAAAACATGAATGTTTATTAGTTTAGTAGCTGAGATAAGAAGCTTCCAGTTAGGTAATCAAGCATTTCTTAATTGTTCTAACCTGAATATTGATGTTAAATGTCATCTTGCTTGCTATCCTCCCCGATTTCATTTAACATAAAAAGGCTCCATTTAACTGTGGGGAGTGGGTGTGTCTGTATCTACTGCCATTCAAATTATAAAGAGCTTCCATATTTGTTTAGAGAGGGAGCTGCAGTATTGTTCTTTCAAAAATAATCTCTTGGGGGGCAGAACCCCAGTGTTTGAATTTTAACTTAATGTTTGACTGTCTGAAGAGCAACACCACTGCTTGATGATCAATGAATCCTGCAGGGAGGTCAGAGATGGGGTGATGGTTGAGGATGGGTTATGACAGAAAGAAAAAAGGACTTCTAAGTGAACACCCAAGAGAGACCAGGAGGATGTTTCCTCACCTGTGGAGTGTTTCAAAAGGAGGAAGCAGGAAAGAGAGGAAGTTCTGATGTCTGGTGTGTCTACATGTTGTAGTAGAGCAAAACTGATGGACAGGGAGAAGCTGCAATTCACCTCAGTCTGGGCCTGCTGGCTGGTCTGCATGAGCCTGTGTTTCAGTGGAGCAGACAGCACAGCCACAGGGCTCTACTGCTGTTACACCAAAATGCAACACCGCCCTGACCAAGAGTTCTGGACCACTGAAGGGAGGAGCAGCTTGAGGAACTAGTTGTAACTACAGATGAATTTCCAAACTTATTTCAGTTATCACCTGGTTTTCACTTCTGAAAACTTGAAACTTTTAAAATATTGAAATCTCGTGGGAAGAACTCCTATAGAGGCTGAAGAAACATTTCTACTTGGCTGAAGTGAAAATTTGTCATTATTTTATCAGACCTGTTTCCACCTCTTCAGCCAGTTCACTATGGTGTCTTAAAATGGACTCAATTTCTCCATCTTTCCCCCTTCTTAAGCATAGCTAAAATGCTGCTGTGGGTTTCACCCAGAAGTCATCAATCTCCCTGGAAACTAAGTACTACATCAGACTCAAAGGTTTTATGTGCTTGAATGTAACATTTTAAAGTCTTTTGATGTCATGTACAAAAGGTAACTCGGAATAATAATTGCTGTAATAGTATCTTTTGTCTCATAAATGTAATTCTCAGCATACTCTATTTAATTTGCTATAATTATATACTCAATGCTAATAAATATACTCATTCAGTATGTATCTGTTTGATGTATATATTTTTTCAAACATGAAGGTAGCAGTAGAAGTCAAGGATACTATATATTTAGCATTTTTCACTATTAATGTTTTGTTAAACACCATGTTACATTGAATTACTTTTCAGGAAACTGACATGAGGATGCGTTGAAATGCTAAATCATTGTGACAGTGGTTAGTACACACCACTCACATTTGTATGTTTCGAGTGCTAAAAATGTAAGGATTGCTCTGAATTGACTGAAGGGACATTGGCATAGTATGTTGGTGTCTCTGTGCCCTTTTCTTACTTTCTTGAAAAATTGTGGTTGCTGTACTCTGAGAACTTTCAGTAGCTTCAGAACATGTGGAAGGTGGATGGCAGGTAAGACTAGCTGGTGGACACACTTCTTTTCAGAAAGTTAATTCTGCCTGCTTAGGTCACTGCCACAGTGCCCCAGTAACACTGCTGTTTTGTCTGAGCACTGCCCTCCTCAGGAGCTGCTTCTGCCTGCCCTGTCATCAGGATCTGTGTGTGCTTGATCTGTAATCCCCCTGTGCGTGTGTCAGGGATTATACAGCACTTCACACCATGCCAAATCTCACCATGCTTTGCAGCAGGTTTGCAGGTGTGCCAGTGCATGTGCCTTTAGATTGCACTGCCTGTAGTTAAATATTTAGTTTATAAAATATAAATACTAATCTCCTACAATTTACAGTTCCTTTGTTCTCACACCTGTCACATCACATGTTTAGCCTTCAGGAAACCTCACAGCCTATGCTCCTGTCAGACCCAGCTGTACACAAACTTCTGGGCTCTGTTTCAAGCATGGTCTACAGGCTGAGTTCTGAAATGTGTCACAAAAGTTTCTAGAACAGTTCTTTCTTTGAGTCATAATATGATTTTATACAATGGAACACTCAAATATTCATTGAATGGCTCTGGAATATTATTCACCATGCTGCATTCTGCAGAAAATTACATGGCATATGCACTTAAGGAACTAATTAATCAAAGTTGTGTCTATATATTACTTCTACACAGGTTGATTTTTAAAGAAATTATTCTATAATTTAGATCTTTGGATGTGTAGACCACAGGTTTACCTACTATACTAAAAGAAACATATTTCTGTTAGTGGAAGCCACACACTCCTGCCTTTGTTTTGCTTCCACATCAATAAAGAAAGCATTGGAAATATAAAAAATTACCTAAAGATGGAACTCTCATTTCTGTGGAGCTTATATTTGAAGTTGAAATTATCTAGCTCCACAGCTAAAGGCTGTGGACTGTCTATGAGATGTGTGTTCTTCCTCAGGCACTTCTGACTTGAGATGGGGTTCCATTTTCCTTTTTATCCTTTTCTGGTTTCCAGCCCTCTCTTCATCCTCAGTTGTATTACTCTGTTTGAAATAAGGTTGGGAACTATTTCAAGTACCTTCATGGATGTGGATGTTTAACCCTTTTACAGCAGAGCTGCAAAGACACATTTGTGCCTCAGCTGTGCACATAGAACTGTGACTGTTGCTGTAGCACCAGGGATAATGTATTTTCTTGAATGGCTGTGGAGATTCTCACTCAGTGCTTCATGAATCACTACAGAGTGGTGAATCACTGCAAAGTGGTCCTTAGACAACTGACCTTTAGTTGACTCTCCCAAATATTTTCACTTACTAAACCTAATTAAAAGATGCATTAAGGATATTTATATTGCTGTGTCTCTATAATGACAGTTGCTATAAGGATGCTACTCTTTTGTGAAGGGGTGATAAGATGTTAATGAATAGCCTGACTTTTATACTATGGGTAACATCATACTAAGCTTGAAAGTCTTTATAATAATGGATTGTAGTCAATTAATGCTTCTCCATAAGGAAGATTATATATTATAATTGTGTTCAAATGTATCACAAAAAAATAATGCATTCTGTAAGGAATATATTTAGTAGATGAAACACCAGATTGGAGGAACCGAAGAAAACTAATCTGTCAGTCCTCATGAGCAGAAGTCCTGTGATTATAGTGGTTTGATGGCCCTAAGAAGTCAGGGCAGTAGTTTCTTAGTGCAGAGCAAAAATTAGACTTACAATTTAATTTGCCAGACATGCTACACAGTAACTGATTACCCTGGCTCTCTGTACACCCAGTCACTACAGGTATAGAATGGCAGTGAGGGACTCTGTACCCACAACAGCCTCCATGGTCAGCAGCTTCTCTGTGCAACCATCCTAACAAACAAGCCCCACCGAAGATCAGGAGTGGCCTAGACCTGTGCTCTGTAGAAACACAAAACATTAGATCTGAAGTGTCCTGTAGCTCAAATTCTGGTTTTGTCCAAATTATTTTGTATCTCATGGGTATAACAGGGCTTTCACGTTCCATGTGGAGAGGCTTTTATAATGTGAGGTTAACACCTAGTGCATCTTTGCCCTTCTGGTAGAAAGCTCCATGGCTCTGACTGTTCCTCCATGAGAGTCACCTGCTTCTCCTCCCTGACCTCTGGCGAAATGGAGGAGTGGATTACTAGCAGAGGAATGTAACACTTCCAATTTGCCAGGTAGGTGGTAATTGCTGCATTCCAAAGAGGTTACCCCAGCAACCCCCTCAGAGATACACCTACTTCCTGCACCCCGCTTCTGGGGTTTGTTAAAGTTATAAATCATGTTTGGTGTATACTTGGTACACTTTAACTCAGCTATTTCAACTCCAAGGAAAACCCAAATAAAGAGGTATCTGTTTTCTCAGGTGACCAGCTTCGCACAGTAGGTTTCCCTGCCAGTCCTAATAGAAAGTAATTATTATGATCTCAGCCGTTTCCTTTTCCTCATCTTCCTATTTTCCATTACACAACTATAATTATTATTGATTATACCTAATAAGGATTCATTGTGCTTCAAAGATTTAATATTTAGTCTTTGCCTCTAAAAGGTGATAATCTTGCATTTAGGCTTAACATCATGAGTAATACAAGAGACAAGGGGACAATCAAATGCAAGGACAAGAGCAAACACTTCAAAAACACATGATTATTTCCTCAGTTAATGGGCTAGTTATTTGTAATTTAGTAAGTCTAAGTTCAAAGCATTTTCATGACTAGTATATGGAAGGGAGTAGTACTAGCGTGAAGATTATTTATTTATTTCAGAAAAATATGTTTTTCTGAAACAGGGACTCCCTTTTTCCATTGCACAAAAAGGTACCCAATGAGTCAAGATTCCCTGTAAACAGGCATTTTTAGATGTCCATCCCTCATCTGTTTGCAGCTCTTTGTTGTTATGTTCTCTTCAGTTAATTTCTGCATTTTCTTCTATGTTCAGGTCTTTGTGAGCACTTTACATTCAGGGTTATGTGCTACTGAAGCAATGACAGGACTTGGTATATTCCATTCCCACTGTCCTCCAAAACAGATTCTTCTCTTTAAAATACCAGGAATTCTGTGTATTCTCATGTTATTACTTCATCTAGGAAGTCAAATTACATTGTTAACATTGTTAACATTTGCCTTATCTTGAAAAAGGGAGACCAAAGAGTCTGATTCTTGAGTACTTTAGGAAAAAACCCAATTTCTTAGCCTAGTTAAAATTATGTCATCTCTGGCTTGGTCTATAGGATGGGAAATTTTGGCCTGGTAAATCAAGTCTCAGGATTGAAAATCTTGCCAGAAGAGTATGAAGGTTTACAAATTGACTTTGCCAATAGGAAGTTGGTACAAGCCACAGCTCACACAGGAAGGCTGTGATGGAAGAGTCAGTGATGTTGTAGGAAATGGATTAGGAATTAATAAAAAATATATAGGTCAAAAGGCCTTTGTAGACATGTTTTGTTTACAGCCTCTAGATCCGTTGTCTTTTTTCTGCTAATTGTAGTGATCAGTCTTTGCAAACTAGAGCAACTCACACTACTAAAACATGTATTTCATTAGCTGCTCTGAGTCTTTGTCTGTTACAAATTCTATTACTGTGCTTCTGTTAATACTATCTATTACCATGCAATGGGAATCCCAAACAGAAGCCAGATGCTTTTATTTTGATAATGAATTTGTGGGCATTATGGGGATTGTGTTGGAAGGCACTATTAAACTCTATCTCAGTCAAACAGCTACAGACTGGTGAGTGGAGAAGTGCCTGAAAATGTAGATATTTTAATATACTGCACTTCTAATTAAGTATTTCAGCTGTGATTCCAGGAGTGTTTACTATTTTGAAATAAAAGGGAGACATTGTTCCAGCTGGTAGGAACTGACTATTTATAGAAAGTAAGTTGGGTTTTTTCCTTGTAGTAGATTTCAAATTCACCATGAAAAAAATGTTATAAATACTGAACCAAAATTGTTACCTGACTATTCCTTACAGTGTTAACTGCTGAAGGAATGGGAATTCACCTGCTTCTACCTTTGAAAGGGAAAACTCTGTGCAACCCTGGTGACGTGAGAGCACATCCTGCGGTGACTTCTCACTGCTATGTGGAGTGAAAGGAAGGGCTTGGGAAACAGTCCGGGAATACCTCCGGAGCTATCTAGACTCTGATTGACTGACAAGTCCTCAGTGCCAAGATGCCTGTCCCAGTTCTAGCGCAGTTGGAGGAGACCTGGAAATACTTAACAATAAGCATCAGCTCCTTCTACTGAGAAAGGCCACAGTTAAACAATTTCTTTGTGGGCTTTTCCTGGGCCCTCCAAGTGTCTATCGGAAAATTAATATAATTGTATTAAGGCTTTCTCTGGAAGCCTCAAGAAGGTGTTCTTGTGTTGATTATGATGCCATAAATAATCATAACCCTTGTTCTAGTAAGCTTACTAAATCTTCTTGTAAACATTTTTTTTATTTATCTAATAAGCATCTTTTTATTTTTACAAATTTAAAGCATCTAAGTGATGGAAATGATAATTCATTATCAAGTGAAATAAATTTGTCAGTCTAGGAATTTAATCCAATAGATACATGCAGCATCTCCATGTTACCCACTCACTGTAGCTCATCAATAGGTACTGCAAAGAAACACAAGACAAATCTCTCACTAAGTGTCTTTCTCTAAATCTTTGTGTTCAGGTCACCAAAGTCAAGGTATTTTAAATGAATGAGTGAAGCAACTTCCAGACTCTAAAATATTTTAAAAGTCATTTGCATTTACATAAAATGTAAAAATAGGTTGCCACCAGGACTTCATTTAACTTACACGTAGAAGAGTCTATCTTGATACCATATGACTGCTACCTCTCAATAGAAGAGCGTGAACAGCTACTGAGAGATGCTGACCTGGCATAAATAAGGACCTGGTGGATCAGGCAGAACAGGCACAGCACAGTTATTGCCAAGGCTAGATGCACTAGAATGACACCTACAAAGTACCTTGAAAAAACAGAGGAATAAAACAGATTTTGTGAAATTCGTGAATACAAGTGCTTCAGGAGTGATCTGAATGTACTCCTGGTCTGAACTATAACATTAACACAGGTGCATGCAGACCTTGTTTAGAATCAAGAGGGCTGCCTGAGATGGAGCTGCCCTAATCAGCCATCTACTCTGGATTACAGTTTACATTCTCAGATTCCTTCTAGGATCATTAAAATTTCCACACTGAATTTTTGTTAGAAGTATTCGTTGACAGTGACACTTTTATTTGGTTTGTTGAACAAAATTATCAAAATGTTTTTGCTTAGTCATTGGTTGACTTTTAATCTACAGTCAAATTTACAAAACATATTTCCTACATTCAGTCCAAGGCAGGGAGACTAGGCCATAAGGGAGACTTTTTCAATTTTAAGTAATTATTTCTCCTTTAGGTAGTTCTCAGATTGGAGGAAAAAGGAGTGTCCTTTTATGTGATCACATTCATGTTTTTCTACTTCAATTATCACTATCTTTTTACTAAATTCTTTTTTAACTAAGCTTAAGTTAAGATACTGATGCTTTTAGGAATAGAGTAGATACACCTTGACCGACTTCCTTGATTTATAAGGCTAAATATTCTACTGGTTGATTTTTATTTTTTTAATCAACAATGAAGCTAACATAAGTAGTTTATCAGAAGTAACTAGGTAACAATTATAGTATTTTTTCCAAAATCTATGATGTGGGAGCAGACCTTTTTTGGATGCTGCCTTTCAAGAACTAATCTGTTATAATTGTTATTTTGTTCCTATTTTTTTTTCTAAATAGCCATTGTTATTGTGGTGAGAATCAAATGATTATTTGAGAAAGGAGGACATAATAAAAGCATTTTCTTCAGTTATTCTTTTCTCTGTGGTTCCAATTCCTGCATCTGTATGGCAAGATTGCATAAAAATTCCCTTAAGTGGTTGTCTTTTAAAAATGTTAAGTCAAAGTTTTTAGTCTTATACAGTTTCAAGCATCAAAACTTCTAGAAGTAATCCAATAGTAATTACTGTAAATTTTTTTGAAAAGTTTGTATATTTGAGTTATGTTTGGCTTATGAAAACTTGTCGAAGATGTAGATAGAAATTTTAATTCCTGAATAACCATTTTATACATCAGTTTTGAAAACATGACATTTTAGTGTGAGTATATGATTTCTTGCATAATAGTGTTCTGTTGGATAGTCTGGAAGTAGCTCATAAGATGAAGATGTAAGGAAATTATTGACTATCATCAGTAGTAAATTTAGCTGTGCTACACAGTGCTCATGCCTAATACATGCAAGTAGCTCACATCCAAGAAATGTTCCAAGTCACTGGGAAATCTTTGTTTATATAAATTAGCTAGTTGAGTCACCCAAGCAAGATTTTTCTTCTGATGCTTGGAAAAAAGATGACTGAATGAAGACAAAACAGTTATTGTTATTTTCATTTACCAACCTAACCATGCTCAGATATTGGTATGCTTCAGACTTCTCATATGTTATCACTAAAGAATAAGCCTACCATGATTGGTGCCACCTGAGTCATTCGTGTTCTTCCTTATCATTTTCTGAAAGTTTTTAAAATATTTTCTCTCATTCTACTGCTACTACCAAGTGCTTTGAGATGAATCTTCTTTTGGAACTGTGAAAATAGTTTGGATATAAAGTAGAAGATGGAGTTCTGATGCAATGCCACCTAATCAAGTGAAGAAATAATTATCACAGGACTGATTTCAGTGCAGTAAGCTATCTGCAGAAATGATAATAGGTGTTGCTCAAGCCTGGCACACCTAACATCATGTTTCCCAAGCCATATAAATAAATAGTCTTCTTTGCGTATCCACACCTCTCCTGTCACACCATTTCTGAGCAAAGAAGGGTCCTTCCACTAGATTAGCAAATAGATTGAAGCAGACACCCTCCTATTTTCATAACACTAATTTCGCTACGTTTGCAAGTGGAGAGTATAATTAGCATCATCCTCTGGTACTATAAGTGACATTGCTGCTACTGGCTCCCAAGCTTCATTTTTAGGAACCTGTTTTGTCCAATACCACCAAAACCAGCTACTTTAAACTTCAACTCAGAAAATGATACATTTTCTCTAGCATTAAATTCAGCCTTTATTATTAAATACTTCTATTAAATACTTTTATTATTATTAAATACATCTGTTAGGAAAAATAGTCTAAGAAATAGCTGATTCTGTAATTATTAATTTGCCTCTAATCTTTCCAATACACTGAACATGCTCCACAGATAGTTTTAGCCTTGTAAATGAAAATTACATTAGGCCCTCATATAGCATATGCTATGCTTTTAATCTTAATTCTTCATTAGCACTTTAGTTTTGTGTGATCCACTGAATTTCTGCAAGTCAAGTAAACAACTCTTTAAAAATTCAATTTTTTCTCATTCTACACTACAAAATAATATCAGTAAGTCATAGCTGATCAAGTAGGAAGTAGATCAGTTTACTAAGGTGTGTTAAACTCCCCAAGATTCCAAGTCAAGGCTACTGTGTCATCTATAACTTTGGAATGCAGCAAATCTTTTGCTTTACAGACTGTTGATGAACTTGACTTTATGGCTTAGAGTTATCATCAGTTCAGTGTGAGACACTGCAGCACAAAGCCAGGAAAGAGCAGATATCCTTAGGGTGCTGCAAGATCTACTCCAAAAATTAATTGTAGGGTAAGTCTAATGAAACTGTTGAAAACAGGATATGATGAAACATGAAGCACTCCTTTGGCTCTTTCACAAAACCCTCCCTCCTGTTTCTATATTCTCTCTCAAAATAAACAGCTGTGGTTGGGTTGAAATCAAAGTGCCACTAATGCTACACTTTCCATTTTATTTTCTGGGTTTCTGTGATTGTTAAATACTGGAGACTGAGCCATAAATAGATGCAATTTTCACCAGTCTTCCATGTTTTTGCCTTTTATCCTTATTTTTGAGATTATCTCAGTTATCCACCATGTGTGTTTGTTTAGACAGCAATTCAGGGCCTTACTGGGCCCCTATTTCTGTAGGACAGTGTGGATTAAACCTGCTCCCATGTTGCAGAAATAAACTCATGCTTGCACTGTTCCTAACTTCACCACAGTGAAAAGTGTCTAGTTTAATAATGCTGCAGCCTGTGTTTCTCAGTCTTGTATTGCAAAAATTAAAGAAACAATTTCACAAGATTTCTGATATACAAGAGGAGGGCCAAAGGGGTCTGCCTAAAATGAGCACACCTAGAAGTTTGTGGCTTGAAGGCATTTGAACACACTTTTCCTGTTCTAGCAATAAGTGGAAAACACTGCTCTATTTTTTTATTATTTGCATTTTTAGAATACACAAAAAGTTCTAATAATTTGTTATTCAATAGTTTGAAATGTCTCCTTCAACTGCTTACAGGAATTTCAGTTTCATTTCCACAAGTGGCATTGCAGATCAATAGCAGCAGCTTGGCCGACATTCTAAGCCAAAGCCATGGGAATCATCAGATTTTGGTCCAGCCTCAGTGCTGATGTGAGGGAGTTCTACAGCAGCAGAATCTCCCCTTTAGCTGGAAAAGCAAAAACTCTGAGGATCCAGGATTGCAAACTCAACCATACAAACCTAGGGAAGTGGAAGAATAATAATCCCAGTTCCCAGTACTTAAAATACTGACAATATTTTCCTTTTTGGGGGGAGCAAAAGCCTATCAGCTGGATGGCTCAAAATTAATTTTCCCAGAATTTCTGTTATTTTTTTCTCATCTCCACATCTGCAATCGGCTGCCACAGCACACTGAGACACACATGTATCCAACTAGCTTATGTTTCCACAAAGAGGAAAGCAGAATCAAGGTTACCATTAACCAAGAGACCAGAAAAATTTGTGATGTGTCTCCACAAGCAACAATATTAATTCATAATAAATTAAGGGCCATCCCACTTCCCTAGGGCTCCAGGTCAGTGTCAAACTTTGAACTTTGTGTTGAACCCTTCCAACAGAGTGGCCCTCTACAATTAAATATCACTTAAATTTTTCTGGAACACAAATTATAAATGTATAAAACTTCAGGCACCTTGCAGCTAAACACCTAGACATTACAATTTGAGGTTTATTATAGATATGAATAATAAAGAGTGAATTTCTCTACTCTGTACTTACTAACACCATATATTACAGCATGAATTATAATGGAAGTTAATTTTTATGCTCTGAAATTATAAACTTCCTGTTGTTGCCCATTGAGCATCTAATATTAAGACAGAAAAAAAGGGCCAATTTAATTCAGTGGCTAGCAAGGCCACTGGTCATTTTGTTGATCATCTCCACCTTGCCCTTCTAACTCTCTTCATGGGGATTTATGTGGGGAGAAAATAGAAAGCTTATGACTTTCAAAGACCTCTAATTGCTCTTACAAAAAGCTGACCAGGAAAGAGCTGCATATGAAGGTAATGTCTAATAGTATCCTCAGTCCTTTGGAGTTACTTTAGGGTCACTCAAACCTGAAGCTTTGACAAGGTGGAAATTGCATATTGTTTGGAACTCTCACTTTGGGAACACAGTCCAGTCCAGTCAAATACTTGACTCTGCTGGTTCCTTTTCTCCGCTTTTACTTTTCTCATTTCAGTGTTTATACGCTTCTGCCTTCTTAGCAAGGCACAAGAGTTTGTCCAATTTAAGAGCTCTGCGATCTTGGTATGGTAGTTTCTGTAGCTGCATGGTATGGTATGTCCTTTATAATTTCACACAGCTGGAATTAGATGTAAAGATAATCACCTGGGGAGTTTGAGAATGAGTGGTTGGGCTCCATACACAATGTTACATCTTTCTTCACTTGTCTAACCAGAAAGATTTCAAGGGAGAGATTCAGGGAGAAAATAAGTAAATTGTAACTTCTTCCTTCAATGTTTTAAATGCCTCCCCCCATTTTCTTTTGTTCTTTTAATTCCTAATTTGAATGAAATTTACATACACCTTCTTCCTAACACTTTTTTAAAGGAGTGGTTTACTTCTGCTATTTTTTATATATTGACTATATGGTAGCTTGTCCCTGTACAATCCTTCTGTGAGCATTTCATTAGAAGAAATAGGCCAAATTTTAATACTCTCGACCTTGCCCATTCCAGTTCATCCACTCCCAGCTGTACATCTTCTAATGCCTACCTTAGTCATGCCAAACTCACATTTTTCTCCCCTGAGTGTTAGGCTCTGCTGGCAGACACTGCCTTCTCAGTTAAAAGTAGGGCTCATTCTCAGCTATAAATCTCTGTGGCATTCTAAGCAAGTGTAGACCTGTCCAGACCTGTCAGCGAGATCAGCTTCGACAGAGTAGTTACTGCATTCCTTTGGAACTTAAATGCCCTGATGTAACTTTAAAACTAGAGATTCTAGAGTATAAACACATGCTAAAAAAGTCTCAGCTTTAGTGGATGATCAGTTTTAGGTGTAGGATAGCTCTTGTCCCAGTTCATCTGTTTTTTGGCTATCTGCAAAACAGGGGAATCTTCTTGTTTTAAAATTAAGAATAAATTAACCTAAAAGTTTTCAGAGGTTTGATGCTGTGTCCTGTAGCATATCTTCCATCATTTGTCTTGCAAAATCTGAATTGAGCACCATAGTAGAAATATGTATTGAGACTATTCTTCTTGCAAAGATTTTACTGAGTACAAAACCAAGTGGGAAACAGTAAGAGAAGTGGAGCAGTCTGTTCAGGTATTCTGGCATCTGATTTCTAATCTTAACACACTAGTTCATAATTTGTCATTGATTTAAAGTACTGATACTAACAGAGCATTATTCAGACACTACCAAGGAGAAACACTCACTTTCAATATGTGCTGCACATTCCTATTCCAACTTAATTATAGTTGGGTTTTTGAAATTTGCTAAAGTAGATGGTAATTTTTTCTTCCTTTAGGGATTTTGACTAATTAGATCATGTGTGTTTCCTAATATGCTAGTTGCAGAATGAATATTTTAACCCGCTCACTCACTGTAAGAGCTCTGGACACATATATATCATAATTGCCCTTCTGTTTTGCTTGTATTGATGTGAATCGAGTCATTTGGTGATAGAATGGAAAAGTACAACCAGCTACAAATCTATTAAATTACACCTTTTGGCCCTACTCGGAATTACTCACTTTCCAATGATACAGTAGTTCAATAGGCACCAGTGCAATGTTGTGGAATGTCCTGATCTTTAAGATATGACACCATGACAGGTATGAGAGGATCCTTATTTGGCTGTGTTGCTGTGGACAGATTTCAGTACACCATTGCAAAATGGCGTGCTGAAATCCTAAATGCTGTTTATCTAGCTAGTTGCCCTGTGTTTGACTGAGTGTGTGAATGTCACAATTGTTCCAAGATCTCTTTTCTTTTTTTCTGAAGTGTGGCTCTCCTGCACACAGATAATGTTTCCTAGAGAAAATTCAGATAGATTTCTAAAGAATTCTGAATTGAATGGACCAGTGTTACAGTTTATAGTGCCACTATGATCGGAAGACTTTACTTCTGCTATGGTTGCAATACATACTTATAATCCCATGAAAGCCACCTATACGTACCTATAAGCCCATGAAAGATGTTTGAGAACATCTTCTGTAGACAATGATAGAAGAACAGCTTTCTCTGTCAATTGTATAATGCTGCAGTTCTTCCTTGGTATTTAGTAACATGTATTTGGTGAAAGGGAATGTTTGATTAAGCATCTTTTTCAAGTTAAAAGGTGGCTTGTTATTACCTGCACTCAAGGCACCTGCTGTGGATATCAACATTTTCCATTTGTGGGGTATTGGCTATTTACAAACAGTGTATATAAACAGATATATTTCCTTCAGGCGACATTTTAATTGGAAGGGGGAAACAGCACATGGTCATTTTTGTTTTACCAACATTAAAACATCGCAGTGAATTTAGGTGACCAATATAATCCTTTATCACAAATGAAATGAGGATTGCTATGATGGAAGCAGAAACATGAATTTCAAGTTGTTGCCCAAAAATATATTACCAATCATTTTGTCAGAATGAATTGTTTGAGGTTGGAGGAGATAGTCATCACATTTTTCATGGCCAGAAGCAATTTAGAAGCATATTTGATATCTCATCATCTTCTCAGTTAAAGGAATACAAACCTAAAAAATCCAAATCCCAGCAAATAGAGATGAGAAGAGAGATAATGGGACACTGGGGAGAGGTGAAGCTTTGGGAAATTAGAACTGCTGAGTGTGTGTATCTAACATTAGATACCTGCATCCACAGGGGTGTTCCAAGAAGGTTATGTGGGGTTTCTTAGAGATCCTCAGTTGCTATTGTTTCCACTGGCTGTATGAATTAGATATTTTTTCACAAATATGTTCAGACTCCACAGATGCATTCCCATCTAAGAGTATGTGAATGCTGGATACACTAGTTCAAGTCCCTTTGCTTTCTAGAATATCAGAGGGAAAATCCATAAAGAATCAATATATGTGCTACTGTGATATGACTGATCTGTCACATGGGTTGTGGGCTGTACTAATCCATACGAGATCTCAAAACCTATAGGCATTTTTCTAAATCTCTTGTAGGCTGGTGTTTGCAGTTAGATTCTAACAGTAGAGAAAAGATATTTCATTTTCTAAAGACAGCATCTTTTTCCACAGACTTACAGAGCATTAAATATTCATCTTGATTTTGGGGTCCAGACAGTATACACAGATACCACAAACAAAGGAAAACATATATTTCTCACTAAGTGACTCACTTGCTTGGCCAATCTTGTCTGTGTAATGCAGAATTGTGATATTGTTACAAAGTGACTCTCCTATAACCTTCCCACCAAACATAATCATGCTATTACTGTTTACTCTGACAGCAGCTTCTTTCCTTCCAAGAAGCTCAGCAAATTTCACAACCATTAAGCCTCCCAATGAAATAGTTAAATATCATTAACTCATTTTCTAGATGAGGCGTATAGAAATTAATGACTTTTAAAGAGTCATACAGGAAATTTGTGACAGAGAAGGAAGTGATGGCAGCTCCTCCAGTTCTTGTGCCTATTTTTTCATTTTCAAAATGATTCCTTTTGTTGTCAAATAAAAGGCACTCCTGGTTTTAGAACAGCACTATAAGTAAATCAACTGAAAAGCTCAATTATTGAATAAATAGAAGAAAAATACCAAGAGCAGCTCTGCTACTTTTCTAGCAATATAATATAAGAATTGTGCTAGTATTGGCATAGGATTGCTTTTAAATAGAAACACACTAGAATGCAAGAATCCTAGATCTCAGTTTGAAGAAAGTGAGAGAGGGGAAGGAGGTCCTCAGCAGTTTGACATAGCACAAGGAATCTGGTGAGCAGCATAGGAGAAATGGTTCTGGTTGATTTTCTATCATGCCTTAAACGTGCTGACTCATCACTGGGCTTTTTGATTTGGCCGTGGCTGAATCTCAGTATTTCTGTTTAAACTCAGCAAAAAGCAGTGTTCACTGTATGGGTCACATGAGGTCCTTTTAAGTTTCTCACAGCTAAAGAAATCCCCATTAAGTCCACTAGCTGTTCTGATACACAAACACAAGGAAATAAGATGTGATGTTTATCACATTAGTGCTTACACATAAAATACATCTGAGATTTTGTTTGGAAAGTTACTGTAAAAGTGAAATACTTTAGAATGTGTGTTATAATTTTTTTAGATTATTCATGCTAGTTTTTACTATATACACTTAGATATTCCCATCTATAGTGTAACACTGTCTATACAGGAGGTATCATGCAATCTGTATGTGTATGTGTATATATGTATATAGATACATCCACATGGTACGGCATGAATTTTTGAAATTTTGAGCTGATTTATATTGTATAGGAAAGGATGGTGGAGGGTTTTAAATGCAGGAGAAGAAACGGGAAGGTTTGTGTCCTGATAGAAATACATATGAATCTTTGAAAATAATTACTACATGTATTTATTGTATGGATATTACCCTTCCCACTTGCTTAGGTTTAAATTAGAGGAGTCCCTTAGGAGGAATTTCTGGCGGAGGTGAAAATAAAGCAGAATCCTGTAGATAATCAAGAGTCCTAATCAAAAAGTAAGAAACCTGGGTATCTTGCTCAGCCTGACTCTGACCTGGACTGATGAAGTTTCTTCTTCAGGTTAGGGTGGAAGATGATACTTACGAAACCTTAAAGATGCTGGCCTGTGCAGAGAAAGGGGTTGAGTGAACTTTTCAGGGAGTGTCACTGAGTGCTGACAAGGACTGACGCATTCCATGAGTGGCAGCAGACTTTCTATATGACCTTGGCCAACTCACTTAATCCCTCCGTGACTTGGTTTCCTCATCTGCAGAATGGGATATAAAGAGTAATACTTCCCTGCCTCACAGGGAGCTGTGGGAATTACTTCATTACTCCTTGCAAGGTGTGTTCAGAGACAAACAGGAAAAATGCAGTGGAAGTGTTACTATTTGTTGCTGGAAACCTGTACAATATCAAGTGCCTTGTTGATCATGTCCTGGAGAATATATTATTAACTGGTTATGTCTTGGGAATTGAATACTATTGGAAACCACATGAGCCTATCATACCTTCCCTCTTTGCTCTGCTTCTTTTCTGCTCTCCAGTAGTTGTGCACATGTAGTTAGGCAAAATTGGACAACCTTTCTTCCCATAAAAAGTATGCCTCTTTCTAGGATGACAGCTTTTTGGCTCCTGTAAATGATGAACCTGGGTTTCCCCAAATCTACAGTCACATTCCCTTACCTAGGAACAACCTGTTATGGACTGACATAAACATAAGTAATCATCTTCCTTTAGTCACACTTTTGAAGGAGTGAATAGCAAGTGTTTAAAGTTGATTTTGAATTCCAAAGGAATGTCCATTAGTAAGGACACCTCCCTCTTGGCCTGAGAGATTGAAAGAAACTCTTAGAAGCTGCAGCTCTATGTTTATTAATAACAGATCCATGCCTTTTTTGATCACACAGTGGTGCAGATCTTGTGGGTATCTGTTACAGACATGCAATGATGTGTCCCCCAAATTAGCCAAAATTCAGTTAGCCTAAACAGCTAAAATTTTTCAGTGGCTGAGTGTACATCAGCAAAGGGAGTTTATACAATCCAGTTTTGTATCCTGTACCTATGCTGGTTTTGACCTAGTACTGTTGGATTGGCAGAAGCTCTAAACCTGAATTTACATGTCTGAATCCCAGCTGCTCACTCATGAGTGGACCATACATGCATAGATGTGCTCTGCCTTAATCCTGCTATGCAGGAGAATTCTCTAGGCCACAGGGATTCAGAAATAGCTTGTAAACATATTTCAATGGTACTTGAAGCATTCTGGATTTATAAATACAAATTGCAGTCAAAGAGAATTTTTCAGTAATACCAGTAGGTGATGCATGTAAGAAAGATCATTTATCTTCCCCATGACAGTGAATTTTCATTGTTAATATTAAGGCTCCAGTTTTGTTGTGGACTGCATATCTTGGTAGCAGGATCCCTCTACTATCATTTCTTCCATTCAGTTAGCAGATGTTTAGGTTTGCTTAAATCTGAATATAGTGTCTGGTAAATCACTAACAAATGGCAGTCATTGCGGCTTATGTGAAGTATTGCATGTGTTTGCAGCCACACCCAGGCACTCACCTTAACAGCACATAGGGACAATAGCACTTGTTAGCTTGCACAATGCATGAGATAAGGTGATGCAATGTTCATATGTCATTGTTCTTGTATGTGCTGTTCATGTCAGGTGTTTCTCCTGAGCAGCACGTAAGTGCATGGCACCCATCAGCTCTGCACAGTCTTGTTCACCCTCATCTCTACTGGGACGCAAAAGATTCAGTAGAAGTAATCCATTTGATCACCCCATTTCTACTCTTATGTCAAGTCAAGTCAAAACATTTTTTTGCTCACTAATTCTCATGTTAGGCTCCCAGTGACATCATCTGTCTAGGACTTCCAGAGGTGTGTATAGAGTTATTTATTTATTTCACTGATGTTGGCAGGGTTTAAATAAGACCTGAAAAGTGCTTTCATGAGCAAAGACAAGACATTAAAGACAACAAGAAGCTGAAATTTTTTAATATGCAGGAAAGGATAATTTTCATTTTTTTTTCCTAGAAAAATGTGGTTTGTTGAATTATCAGAGTTACATGTTTATCAGAAAGATATTTAACATATTTCCTTAGGAGTGCAAAATGCACTATGAAAATTTTAGTTGGCTTTTTCAATGTGTTTTTTAATGTAATAGTATTTTTCTGAAGAATAACACTATAGCTAGAGCAGCATGTAATATTACTGTACGATGCCTTGGTGTATTTTTAAGAAGAAAATCTATTTCTCAAGCATAGGAAACAAAATGTACATTTATAAATAAAAAATGTGTCAATATTTAAGTCCTTGGAAACAGGATGCAAATATTGACATGCTAGTATAAGGCAGAAACATGCTGTTTCTAAAGGAAGACTGAATAAATCTGTCTTTTCATTTAATCATTCTGACAATTCACACAGCTGTTAAGAATCCTTACCACTACATTTAGGCTAGAATGTTTTTGAAAGTAACTTCTCTTGAGTAGTCTGAAGTTACACACAGAAAGTATGCAATGATAGCATCCTCTTGTCACTAATACTGTACACTGAGAAAGCTGCTTTCATTTGGAGATGAAATGTGGGATGTTACAGAAATTTCTCAAATAGTCAAAATAGATGTGAGGAGAACAAATTTTGTTTCTTTTTGTCATTCATAGGGATTATTCTTGATGTTCCCTGTTTCAGCAAAGATGGAACAAAGAAAAGGACTGGGAGAGTTTGGGAAGGCACCTGGAACTTAAGAGGAGTCAAGGATGTCTTTTACTGTTCCATGGAGTCAGTTTGGACTTCTTAAAAAAAAATGTGGACTGTACTAAACTGAGGTCTTCATATCTGTAAGAGCATTGTCGTGTACATTTTCTCTGAAATCATTTTGGAGTGGCTGCTGTTACAGCATTCATTGTGTCCAGCACATGTGAGGTGTCTGAGCAAAGACTTTGCCAATTCTGCACAGGCCAAGACTCAGAGATATATCACCTATGGGAAACATCAAAGTAGGTTGATAAGGATACCAGACCCTGATGAAAATAACAGCACCTATTTTACCTTGTTATCTATAAATATATGTTGGCATTAGCTGAAGATTTTTAGGCTTTCTAACATTTCCAGTTGCAATGTAAACCGCCAGATTAAAAATAACCTTTGGCTCAGATGTTGCAGTGAGCAAGGAGAAGCTGTCGAGGATCATGAAGATGGTTGGAGGTCCTGATGTCAGTGAGGAAGAAGGAAGTGGGCTGCTTACTCTGATTTGTTTAAAACATCTTTTAGTAGAAACAAAGTAGTACTGGAAAATCTGTCAGGGTTTCCTTTATTTAAGAAGACAGTCTTTTGCTTATGTGAGTAGCTGGTTTCCCCTGTGTCCATCATGTGCCCTTTGAAATTTTCACCCACTGCCCAGTCGGTATTCCCTTCCTTTCAGTGTTCTGAACTCTGGCCTCTCTGCTGTGTTCCCTGGCTTCTTCCTAAAATGAACTAGCCCACTATTAGTGGCACGAATCTAACGTGATTATTTCGAAGAAAGACCAGCTGACTCTGTATGGGCTACATACAGAGATCTAAAAAAAGAGAACAATATTCCCACGGGAATTTGCACTGAAGGCATTCCAAGCACCAGGGAACTTCATGTGCACACAGTGTAGTGTTGTTCTGCACAGGAGTTTCAGTACATAGCAAACTTCGTAATCATGGTTTCACTAGAGCCGGGAGTTCACCACTTGTTCACTTGGTATTTAAATTACTATCTCAAAACTGTCCTTTCGAGTGTGCAGATCTGGAAAAGACTTTATTTTTAAGCTGGCATTTTGAAGTACAGGTAAATAAATACTGAATCAGTCTCCTATGTTTGATTCAGTGGGAATACTGTTCCTTTGAAATGAACCGCAAGCAGAATGTTGTGTAAGAGGGACGCAGGTTTACAACTCTCACATTGTAAACTAATGGTCTGAGTCTTTACCAGCTTATTCACAGGAGTATTTTATTAGTGCTACAGCCAACAAAAGCATATTGCTTGTGTTATCTATGCTTCTTTATAACCATATTACCGAGATTACAGCAATTCATTGCCTGACATTTATCTATCTGACTGTCAAATCAAATATTCATGGGGTGCTCAGTGCTGCTCAAAGTAGCCTGGAGAAATAGTTCTAATCCCTCTGGTTACCTCTCAGTATCTCCTAGCTGGTTGTGAGGGAGGTCTTGCATTATGCAAGATCCCATCTCTTTGGTTATGTGTTTCTGGTGTGAACACTTGTCATTCCTTTACTGTGTAATTTGATGGTGTTACTGGTATGCTATTGCATTTGTGGTGTGCAGCATGATTTTGCATTGCTCTTTATAACATTGGTATTAATGGTAAGTTTGGTGGTATAGTAAGAGAATAAAGATTATGATCTCTTCCCCAATGGATCGCAGCAGATAGGAAATAATGTATTTCATAATGGAACAATGTAAATAAAATGCTACTCACTAATTAAAGGTAATTAACTGAAAGAAAATACAGTTAGTTAAATGCACTGAATCTTAAAAATAGCTAATGTCCTTAAAATGCTGTCAGCATTTTAAATTTAAATACATTTTAAATGTGTGAACATTAAGGAATTGAAGAAGGTTCTTATGAAAGGATTTCCATTAACCAAAGACTCATAGATTAACCATTACCCATGGACTCATAAATTCACAGAACTCCCTGGTTAAATAGAAATGTCTGTCATATTGTCAAGGTCCTTGAAAGTGTCCAGAGGAGAGCAACAAAGCTGGTGAAAGGGCTGAAAGGAATGTCCTGTGAGGAGCGCCAAAGGATTTCGGGCTTGTCTAGTTTGGGGAAAAGAAGGCTGAAGGGTGACCTCATTGACCTCTACAACTTCCTGAGAAGGGGAAGCGGAGAGGGTGATGCTGATGTCTCCTCCCTGGTGTCCAGTATAGGATGTGTGGGTATGGTTCAAAGCGGTTCTGGGGGAGGTTCAGAGTGGACATTAGGAAGCATTTCTTTCCTGAGAGGTTGGTCATGCACTGTAACAGGTTTCCTGGGGAAGTGGTCAAAGCCCCAGGCCTTTCAGTGTTTTAGAGTCATTTGAACAGGCCTGAACTAGACAAATAATTGTAGATTGCATCCATTTGAAAATATTCTATTCTATTTTATGTGTCATTCAGCTTTTAGACTTCTCCCAATCTCCAGTAGAGACCTTGTGAAAATGCTTCTGAAGGGTAAAAAATCACTAAGGTTAGTTTTCAGTGCAGGTCAGTTGCAATAACTTCAGATTCTTCCCAAAAAGTGCATGAGAAGAAACAGCCTCATTTTTGGTGGTTTTGCTCTAAGAAAATGCTTGGAAATATGACAATCATTAGAATTTTCCAAGTCTTTTCCAACTGTAAAAAAGGAAAAAAAAAGAAAAGTGAAAAAGCAGCAGCAGAACAGATTCGTTCTGCTGTTACCTCTGTGGTAACAGATTAATAAGACTAATATCAAATATTTTACTGGAATTGTTTATGAAATATAAAGGGTTTATGAAAGTAAGGGGGTTTTAGATAGCATAATTCTTTTGATTTTAGTTGACATACTGGTTTAGTCTACCAGCCTTCAGAAGCCCTGCCTGTGCCAGATGCCTCAATAAAGGTCAGAGGGGCGTGACTCACCTGTGAGGAGGGTGTTGTCACCGCCAGCTCTGGGCAGGACAGTCCCACCTGTGGTGTCCCAATTTCCAGGGCAGAGGCACAGCCGGCCCGGATTGGCTGCGCTGGCTCCCGCCTTGGCACGGATTGGCTGAGCCTTCCTCCTGCTCTGTCTCATCTTCCTGGGGCACTGGCAGTGCCCGGCTGCTGCTCCTCCACACTGACCACAGAGGGACCGGAGGATGCCCACGCATCAGCACTTGGTCGATAAGGTGTGTTGGTGGGGATGTGGTGGATAGGGTGCACACTGACCGGTGATGCTTATTCCCAAAGGCTAAAGAGTAAGTCTGTGGCTCATCAGGAGCATCAAGGAGAAGGAGGAAAATACTCATAAAGGACAGGGATAGAAAGGGGTATACAGGAGTTAGTCTTAAACTGTTGGCAGGATGGGCTTCCAAGGACTGTGTTTTTCAAATTATGGAAAGGTATTTATCATAATAATTAAATGCTCTATATTTAAAAGGTTTTAAAACAACTTTTGTCTCTATTCAGAAGTTTGCCCAAGGCTTTTGAGGAGCAAACCTCCAAAGTGTCTCTCTCTGAGTCTAACAGACTTTGAACACAGTTGCTAACTAGCACTCAGGGATTTAATTGTTGGCCTGAAGTCATATTAGACTAAATATGGAAGAGGATTCTTAAGGTAGCAGCTCAGGTGTTGGAAAGGAGAGGGCCATGTAGACTCATAGGGAGAAAGGTTTGAATCTCTGATAAAAAAAAAAAAATTAGAATTTTTCCATCTGATGAAGGAACTGAGGATATAGTTAATTTTTCATAATTATATCCAATTAGAAGTTTGCAAATAACATTTATTTGCCAGAATTCCCTATGCGTCTATTTTATAAATATTTAATTTTTATTTCTTTACATTTTTCATTGGAGAAAATGTAAAATACGTGATGCAAGGTAACATGATTGCATTGAGTAAGTATTGGAACTCGAAGCCCATGAAAGTTTTCTGCCTCAAGTCTGGACTTGGAATTTTTTAAGATGCTAATATCTCTCTTTCTCATCTAAAAGCTAGTTCCAAAAGATGACATGATGAGACTCTTAGAATACCTCTTGAATGGTTAAATCAGAGAGCTGATGCAAAGAGAAGTCATCTCAGCTGTGTTTCAACAGGTTGTACTTGTATTTCTGGCTCTTTTCTAGCAAAAAAAAAATGAGGAGAGACTTCAGACTGGCTTTCTTTCATGGCAGAGTGCAGTTCCAGACAATTTTCCAATCCTAGCTAAACTAGGATTTTTGGCTTTGAAATGGAACATCTAATTAGAAACAGATTTTTTTTTCCACCTCTCCGTGAGTCAGGCAGAGATTTCAACAACACAGAGACTGGTTCATATTAAATCACTGTTTACCACATCTATTGATATAATAGCACCCACATGCTGTATTTAAAACATAATTAGAGGTGGGCCACGTCAAAATCGTCACAAGAGATTGGATAACCGCACCCAGCGTGCTGATACCAAAACATGATGCTTACCAGGATCCCATTAAGGTGGCACTTTGATGAGGCTTTGGAGAGGCACAGTCTTCATCTGCTTTAAAGACACAATAGCTTGCATCTATCACTTTCCTGGTTGCTGCTCTGAGTAGTTGTGACACCATGCAAACCTTCATCCTCCTACTTGGAAATCTTTCAGCATTTCACAGTCACCTGTTTTATTATTTGTTGACTCAGTGGTTTTTTAAAAAGTTGTTGAAGTTCAGAGTTAAGTACATGAATGTTCAGAATTGTGTGTTTTTCCCCTGTTTCCAAATGCTTCTGTTACTTATTTCATTAGCATATACAAAACCAAAAGATCTTATACTGTCATGAATGAATTAAAATAAAAGGTAGATGGTACAAATGGAACATATCTCTTACATTGTATTTGAAATGCTTTAAAAAATCTCAAGTAAATACCTCCATTCTTTCTGTTACCCTCTGTTGTGTCACACAAGGCAATCCTGTAGCAGAGAGCATGTAAAATAGCATTATTAAGTACTTTTGGAGATTTAGCAGTTGTATCAGCAATTTTGTAGCTGGAAGAGTGAGTTGTTCATATGATGTAATGGCCTTTTAAGTTATGTAGTGCCATAGCTGAATGTTTAGACTTTGAACATAGACTGGAAAATCTGGTATTAAACACCTGAGAATACTATTGGGAAATATTTCCTTGGAAAAATTTTCTTGGAAACAGTATACCATCATTGTCAATATTGCAAGTGAACTCTAAAGAAAATACATTTTTTTCTTCATGGACAGTCTGGGAAGATGCACTTCAGTCTCGTCTCTTAGTTATTTTTTGTGTATTTCTGTACTGGTTATAGTTTATTCTTTACTCATAGGAAGAGTGCATTAGTAATTTAGTATTTTTGAACTGTTTAGAAGTTCCAGAGGACTTTGCAGAAATCTTTTGTTCAGTGCTTCAGGAAACAAATACTTTGAAAATCTTTAAGAGTACTCCAGGGCATTTAACTAGACTTCTTGACCATCCCTTGGAAGTGAGAGTAGGGCAAGCAGTCAAAGGAGAGTATGCTAATCATGGTCTATCTACAATTTGGGAGAGCAACGTTTCCCTCTGAGTTCTTGCATAGTCAAGGAGCTGAGCTAAATCTGCTGGTGCAACAACAAGGAACTTTGTTTTAAGGACTTTTCTAGTTCAAAGGTGTAATGGCAGCAGGCATGGCTGTTAATGGATTGCTTACATGTAACCTGAAAATTTAAACTTCCATTAATATTTCAGTATTTTTAAATTATAGTATTTGAGTCTCTTATTGCACTTTTTTGCCAGTGTATATAAGTATTTTAATTTTTTTTTCTTCAAAATACATGAATGCAAAGAAAGAGCAGCTTTCTAGGCTTGCTTTGTTTCCTGTCCTGGAGGAAAGCAGATATTTGCCAAACATGGCAACTACTTAAAGAAGTTACTATGAACTGTATTGTCTTTTTGTTCCACAGATGAGGAGACACTCCTGCTTTGTTTTTTTGTTCTGTGGGATATTTTTGCCTGGAATCCTTGGTTTTCCACAGACAAATACCTCAATTGATTGTGATTCTCTGTTACCAAACTATGAAGCTGAACCACAGACATCTGCACCACCATATATTATTGCTGTATCTTTTGATAACTTTGAGCCCGAAAATGAAGTCCAAGGTAAACAATCTGAATGACATAAAATCTTTTTCTGTGTCTTCCAGAATTACCAACCTCCTTGAAAATCCCCCCATTTCCCTATCTAGTCTAGATAATTTATTTTTTAACTTCTATCTTGCTCATGTATACCTGAGATATTATTAATTTTTGTTTTATATCTATATGTACATACTTGTATAACTGAAAATGCATTCTTTCTTTCTTTTTTCTTTATCTAATAAATATATCTTAACTTTATGATGTAATTTTTGTGACAAAATTAAAATCAAATGGGACAGCTGGCCAAACTGGACTAATAATTAGTTGTTCTTTAACTTTGTGTTTGAGCATTTGCTGTTGAATCAGGTCTTTGCAATACAAAGGGATCCTACTCATTAGTTCTTCACATGCTGTCATCCTACAGGAAAATAAAAATTCAGGACGCAGTATGAGACAACTTAAGAGTGACACATTTTGAGTCACCCTTTTAAGAGCTGCATCCCAGATTTTATCACCTTGCAGGAGGTGGAGCTATTGTGGCTTAAACCACCTTGTTATCTTCCTAATCCCAAATTACTCTCTGGATGGAGCACCTTAACAGCCTTGTTTCTCCACACCATGGTGCCATCTCATGGTGCTGTCACACTTCAAGTAACTTGTGAATGCTTCTTTTTCTAGTCATTTGTGCTAGAAAAAGCATGGAAGTGGAAGAGAGTTGTGACCTGTCATACATCTGTTGGATCTCAGTAGCTGAATAAAAGCACTATTCACAAGTAATTACTCTCTAGCTCGGATTCCATTTTGCTTTAACCTAGTAGCATGGATGTACTTCCATGGAGAATGATATATAGGGAGAAGAACGGAGAAGTCTTAGAGTCCTGTTACAGTTGCACTTCTTGGGAAAACATATGAAGAGCTCCTTCAATGATGGGAGGGCTCTGTAAAGACTCTTTAAATATTTAAAATACTATTGACAGAAAAATGATGGATGGATTTAAGTACATGCAGACTGTTCAGCAAGTTAAATGAGATTTATCCTGACAAAAATATTGAATCCCAGATGCCTTTTAACCTTGTCTTTTTTGTCCCTTTCCCCCCCTAATCATGGCCTTTTAAGCCATACTTTTTTCATGCTCCCAACTGTAAGCACCCAGTTCATGGTCTCAGGGAGCCACACTAGGTCCCCTTCCACTGAGTCTGGTGCAGTTTCACTGTGACATGCCATGTGCCACTGCTCCAGGTCATCTTTGCTGCATTTAGCTCCGGATTCAAGGGCTCCATGTCATTGCTTCTGGGAGACCTGGGGAAAAGTAGTGAATTAGGACTGAAAGTTGATGACAAATTGGAAGGTTGATTATGCAGATGTTTGGAAGTACTAAGTTATCAAGGTGTGATTGGTCTTTGCCTTGATTTTTGTGTCATTCCCAGTTCATCTGCCCTTGTTTTCAATGATGACAGATATCTCTGTTCATAAACCATTATTCTAATTTTGTTTGCCAAAGTCCCTAATAATGGAATTAACAGAGAAAAGTTATAATAGATCGTAGTGAACTTGGTTAGGCCTATTGAAATCTAATTTCAGTTTTGATACACACAAAGCAGGAAACTGCTCTCTACCATATTTTTTCTGAGCTCCAGTAACAAAATTGATTAGCTCACATAATTATTAACTTTTCATATTTAATGTAAAACATGGAAGCCAAAGTGTAGTTTCTATCTCTCAAGTTGTAATACATAAAAAAATGCTTCGGCATTTCAGCCTTATGCAAAAACTAATCTTTTCTTTTAAAACAGAGGTAGAAAGAAATGCAATTCTCTTTCTCCTGTAGCAGTTTTGACTTTGTAGGCCTAATTAGACAGGAAATAAACAACCTTTTGGTCAGCAGGGCCACTGTTCATTTGGCAGAGCAGAATTCCTTTTGAAATTGTCAGTAAATCATAAATTTCATGTTACTTTACAGAGAAGTGTCTTTCCAAAATTTTCCTTGCCTTTATTGTCATTGTCCTTATAATTAAGAAAAGTGTTTTAAATGTTTTTTTAGAATTGTACAGGGCTTAATGTAATTTCTGCACAACGCAATCTTGTGCCTTGGAGTGAAGCAAATTACATGGTAAACAGTTAGGCAGTTTTAGTGGTACTTTTAGTTTTAGTTTTACTGTTCTCAAGCTGTCTCTTTTCACAGTAACTCTGGAAGCACTTGAAGATGCTGGGTTTAAAGGATTTAATCTACAAGCTCGAGAAATAGATGGAGATGTTCCTGTTGGTACTTTTAAAATTACAGATCCAAACACTAAAGGCGTGGAATGTCATAACATGACGGTATGTGTGCTGCCTTTGGAATTCTTACTGAAGCTTGGGTTTCTTTTGAATAATAGAAACAGAGACTATAGAGCAAAGCTGTTTCAGCAGTAGAGTTAAAAGGTCAGGTTTTCTCAAGATCTCTATTTATCCTTTATATGTGGTATGACCCTAATGTAGAAATTTTCTGGCTCTTTGTAGGAGGACATCAGTGTTACCTGTAGAGACAGTTTCTGTAATAATACAAGTAGAAGTTACTCTTGCATCTTATATAATTATATATATTTCTTTTTAATTGCAGAATTCAGCAGTAAGTCATGCCAATTCAGATGTAAAACAGAAGATTACAACAACATGGATTGCTCCAAAGGATGTTAAACAGCTTCAATTTATGTAAATAGTTGTTTTTCTTTTTTTTCTTGCCTTGAAATTTTATTTCCGTGTTGAGACAAACCTGTGTTGCTGTTTCAGATATTCTTGTCCATCATAGTTTTTTCATAGTTTGCCATTTTACACTATGTTCATTAAATAATATGATTTATATTTCAAGATACAATTTTAAAGTTAATGTCCTAAGATCTTAATTTTTGTAAATAATTGCATTAAGCATAATGGTATTAATGGATCTTGGAGTGGCAGCCATTTTTTACACTTTGAATTCTTTAATTACAGCAACAAAATATGAATGTAACTCCATCCCCCCCAAAATGAAATTCAGGCTCTATTCAGTTACACGTTTCTTGATTTTGAACAGTGGAAGAATAGTAATTTGATGTAAATTCTTCTAATATCAATTTTAAAATAAGCTTACAACCTATGAACTAACTTCTGAAAACAGGAGAAAACTTATATAGCTGACTTTTAATACTGTATTTTTTGCAGATGTTAAACTTGTAAAAACACCACCTACTCTGACAAATGTGTGCTTGAAGTATATTGGAAAATACCTAAATATTTGATAGCTTATATTGTTTGAAGTGCAGATTTATGATAGGGCCTTCTTTGTCTCGCTTCATTAAATCTTGAGGAATACCAAGAACAGGCAAAAGAATCCAAAACCACAATTGTTTCCACTGGTTATTGTATGAGAATCAGTTCACCATCGCAGATACAGATTGTCAGAGCATGTGGGACAATTCTCATGGACATCGGAGCCAATGCTCCTCACTGGAGGCAAACAGTGTCTATTCCTCCTCTGCTTGTCCTCAAAATCTGTTTTAGTTATCTTCAAAATTATACTGGATGATAATACTTTGATAGAAAATAAATTATTTCGTTTTCTTTCTAGTGCAACTGTTGTCCAAAATCTAGAGAAATTTTGGGTTGGAATTCAAAGCAAAACTCTCACATCTACACATTCTGAGTCAGTTAATGCGACAGGAAAAAGTAAAAGGAAGGTATGTTATAGTGTATTTGAATGATAGAAATTAATACAGTAATTAAAGTATCTTTGGCTTGATACAAGACACACACTTGTTGTCATTCATTCATTAATTAAGATGGCCAAAATCATATTTTCAATAATTTTAATTTAACTGCCTAATCTTCTTATTAAAATGATGAAAAAATAATATTTTTCCCACAGAAATGAGGAAAGTAATAATCTAGTTATCGAAACTATTCATGTCTTAAAGCAAAAAAAAAAAAAAAAGAAAAGAAAATGGGTTATAAGGAGAACTGTACTGTACTTCTGATGTACAGTGCTGTTCTTAACTGCTGCCTCAGCCCCTGGGAACTGTAGCTGTAGCACATTCTTGGAAGGAATTGGTAATTTTTTTTGCCAAGAATTATGTTTATATGAAACATATTAAACATTGGCAGCCCAAGTAAAATCTCCTCATGTACTCTATTGGACTGCAGCAGCACGGATTTATGTGAACTTTTGATGTAACTAAGAGTGAACACCTGTCTTAAGTCTCTCACTTCACCAAGTGTATTTTCTATTCCCTATAATAAGCTGCCTTTTTCTTTTCAGTAAATAATTTGTAAATGTGTCCTCTTTTTTTTTTCCCCCACAGCTTATGATAGAATTAGAATGTAACAAGGTAAGAGCAATTTTTCTTCAATTTCCCAATTTTCACTTAGCTCAGTTTTAGAATTCTTCTCCTACTGGTCCAGTTGTTTCATGCTTGTAGTACGAAGATTCTATTGTGCCACTCAAATTACTTTCCTAGCAAGATGTCATTTATGCTCTCATTTTTGTATTCAATTTTGAATGTATTTTTTTTTTAATTAGTTAACATCAGTTTGCAGATGAGACTGTTAAAATGTGTAATACATTGTCAGCAATGAAATACTTGATTTCTTCACTCAGACCATCAATGTGAATTCAGTTGATTTCCTGTTTATAGTAATTTGATATTTTTATACCAGTCAATAAACTGGAACCTGTATTCTCTTGCAGCGTGGAGGAACTTACTCAACAGGCAGATGCATCATGGTAAATATTCTTTCTCCAAAGACATTGACACACTGTAAACTGCCCAAGATCTCAAGGCCCAGTCAAAAGTTGCTTCTAGAAATGTCTTCATCCCCCTTGTCACTCGATTTAACTTTCTTTTTGTTAGTTTATCTTTGTTGATTAAAAATCCAAAGCTGTCTAAAGGGTTGTCAGCCTTGTTACCATTTTCTTCTGCAGATTCTCTCTTCTAATCTGAAGTAGCTCTGTAATAGAAGTTTTCTTTTTTCTCTTCTTACTCTTTATTCTTAGTGTTTTCTTGCTGTTCAGGATCACTTATTTCAACAGCTCTGAAACCTTGCCTTTTGAAAATCATGATCTAGCTATAGAAAAAAAGCTATTAGGCTTTTTTCCTTTGAAAACTATCACTGGCAGCTCAGTGAAAAAGCCTCTTTTCCTTCTTTGCTTTTTTACAGCAAATATGCTAATGATTACATAGTCATATTAGTAAAAAGCTTTCATCTACTTTTTAATGATTGTGATGGTGTTAGATCTCCTCCTCAATGATGGATATCAAGTGCATGAGGTCAGATAAAAAGAATGCAAGTAGCAGAATTATGTTATTCATAACAGCTGGATTGGCAGAGTTTTGATTTGTCTTGAAAGATCTCTGAAATAATTTTAATTGTATCAGTTGGTGGAATTAAGCCATAGACCACTACTTTGTGGGTTCTTCCTTTTCCCACCAAGTAGAACTTTATTTCTTGAAAATCACTTACATAAAATAATTTTTCAGCAAGATAATAAATGCCAGTCTGGTTTCCTTGCAGGTTGGACCTTCCTCTTCCTCTCAGAGCAGCTATTCAGGCAGTCAGGTATGAGTCCTAAATTCCAGCATTTATATGTTTTCCTTCAGTAACCTTGAATGACTAAAATTCTGTAACTACCGAGTAGTGAGGTGATTTAATACTGTACTGAAATATCTTCTCTGCTAGTTAACCCAGAATGGCAGAGGTATTCATCCAGCAAACAGTGTGCTTGTACCTGGGCTAAGTTCAACTACCTCCACTCTATGGAACGCAATAGCTTGCTCTAAATTAATGTCTGTAGTTTTTAACAGCAGACTATATCTGCAGTTGAAAATTTGGGGACATCACTGTCTAGTTAGGCTTTGTAAACTTCTGGGGTATGCATGTCTGCATGGTCACCACTTCTGCTTCCTTAACGACAGCAATGTATATTTGGTTTTTGGTTGACTAGCTCCACTACCATTAATACACCTATTTTCTCTTTAACTCTTAGAAACTTTCTGGTATGTCTCCAGTTTTTTGAACAGAGCTTATCAGGGACACATTTCTTACTACTTACAAGTAGTTATATTTATTAGTGAATTATCCGGTAATATTCCATTTCTTCAATCTTTACTGCTTGTAATGAATTGCCAGATACAGGGAAACACAAGTTATTTTGATATATATGCTAAAACTGGGTTTTCTTCCTTGTATTTTTTAATATATAATACATATTCCTTTCTAAGAGTTGAAGAGTTGAAGTTCTCATCTTGTCTTATAACTACTTGAAATTACTAATTTTTTTATAAAATGAGCCATTCTGTACAATTTTGAAATATTTCATGACCAGTGACAAGCTGATGAAAGTTATATGAAATACAGATGATGACTAATGTCTCACACTAAATTACAATTATTACAGGCAGTGCCTCTGAACTGGTAACCTCTTTACTTGCTTATCCCTTGTTTGCACATACACATTGTCAGCTGCACAGCGTTTCATGCCATAAACAGGATGGCATTGGGGTTTTCTCTGTCTTACCCATTTGAGTTTTTTATATGGAAATAATTGACTTCTGTTTTTATTTCAGGGTGGAGTAGTCTACACAATAAGCAAGAGTGGATGTGGCCCTGTAAGCACTATTTTTACATTTTCTTTTTTGTCCCCAGCATAACTATAATCATAGTAACTCCTAGCTTTCAATGGCATTATTTAATGAATGTTCATGTGGGAGTCTCTTTCACAAATAGAAAATACTGATGAGAAATAACTGGTTTATTTTTTGTCTTAGGGAGGTGCTGCTGGTACATATGGCCAACATGCCTGCATTGATGTAAGCTGGTTATAGATTTTTTACTGATTGTCTCCAACTATGCTTCTTAACTCATCTTCTTATTGAAAATTGCATTTGATTCTCTTCTTTAGAGCTAATGAAGTCTTCCTAAATATATTCAGGAAAATAGTGTTAGCTTGAGGTATTATTCTGAGATCAAAACCCAAAATCAAAAAGTTTTACATTGCCAGTTCCTCAAAGCCCAATCATTTATGTTTTAAGGTGTATATGTACACTTAGATGATACATAATATCACCTATTAGAAACTCTTAATTTGTTTCTCTACTAAAATGTCAGAATTCTTACTGCATAATGCTTTTTATCAGGCAAAATTTTTGTCTTTGCATATTGCATATTGTGTGCGTATTAGGGGTTTTTTACAATCTTTGCATATTAATTCTTTAGTTAGTAGAGACATTTCTATTAGACCATCTAATTTATTTCACTTTCACTTGAAAACAAAGTGCTAATTAGCAAATTATTGCATCAATAAATACCTGATTTATATTTTTATTTCAGACTGCATCCTCCAGTGGTCTTACTTACGGCCAGGTAAATGTGTTTCCCAACAGGTTTCTGGCTTCATAAGGTATTCAAAAGCTAAGCAGTTATGCTCAAATTTACCAAACAATTAAATTTGTGGAAGGGGATAAAGGCAAACTCTCTTCAAATTATTGAGTAATGACCATATCTGGAAATAACTTCATCAGATGAATTACATATTTGGTGTTTGTTGCTATATCCCTACTTCCATTTTCTACCAAAAATCAATTATATTTATTCTATAAATGGACACCAGTTGCTTTTATTATGCTTTTCCAAAAGTCAGTGCTTTCTTTGATGGTTACTTAGAATTAAAAGGGATTTTTTGGCTTTTGCTTATGCAGTTCTACTTATTGGTTGATGAAATGCAAAACAACACTACACATTATTTTATGCTTCATTTAAATAATTTATCTTATTTTGACATATATATCCCAGTTTTTCCAGATTCTATTGCAATGGTAGGTTTTTTAATTCAGCAGACAGGTTCTGGAGTTTGGGTTGGTGTTCTTGGGTGAAGGTAGAAGAGCTTAATTTTTTTTTCACACCAGTAGATTTATTTTCTTACAAACTTCCAATTTGATGAAATTTGCAGCTTTTGTACAGTTCTCTGTATAAAAGAGATTTAGTTTAATTTAATTGGGCTTTAAAAAAAATTAAACCAGTTGATTTATTGCAGTTGTTAATTTATTAACTGCCAATAAATTCATATTTTTCTTCAGACTCTTACTTTGTTTGGTACTTCAGGGGTATCATGATAGCTGTAATATTCTTGTGGAGAATAGTGCTGTAGTTAATTTGCCATACATTTACCTAAACAACAAATGAATTCTGTATTCTTTACAGTCTGTGCCTTCAAGCAGTTCAGATTCCAGTAAGAAGGTAAGCACTCCTCTTCAAAGGGAGAAGAATTCTTACAGTTATATCTTAGCATGACTCCTGTTTTTTTCAGTCAAGACTCTTCAAGGTTTTAATCCAGATTGATTCATATTATTTGATTTGGTTTGGTTCTTAGAGGTGAGCAGAGCTTCTAATGAGAAAATATCAACACAGCAGAAGATACAATTATTGCATTTGGCTTAAGTTTTTTTGAATGAGCTCAATATCAAGTCTTTTTTTAGAATTATACTGAATAAAGACAAAATAAATGTCTAGTTGATGTTCTAGTTTGGGGTGGAAAGTTGAGGATCAAAAAGGACACATGGTACAGGCCAGTAGATATGGTAAAAGACAAGAAATCTTGCTTCTGTCTCTACAGCTGAATGTGGTTTGGGGCAAATATTTATCTGCTTATACTCTTGTGTAAACTATGTATAAATATATATATTTCTTTGCTTGGTAATGTACATAATTTTTAAAATTAAAATGTTATTTTATAAAAGAGATCTTCCATAGCTTTATTATCAGAGTTTGATAATTTAAAAATTTAATATTCTTCATTTTTCTGACATATTTAACAATTTAAATAATCTCTGTGGTGAGTAAAGAGCTCCCTCTTGTTTCTCCACAGGTAGTGGTCGTTGCCAACAGCAACCCTTTTCCACCAGTGGTAAGCTGTTTTTCTCTACAATACTCATTTTCTCTACAAAAAATTTTGACCCAAAAAGCTTTCAAATACCTACGTTTTTAATTTTTAAAAAATATCCTTGGAGACAATATTTTGGCAGGCAGGATTTACCCCGTGTGTATAGTTATCTTCAGGGAAGGCAGGTTATAAGATAGGTACAAACCTGGTTCTATGATTGCTGTTAATACTTGCAGAGACAATGGATCAGCTGTAGACACCAGGTTTCTCCACATATGCAGTCTGTGCTCCTGAATAGTTTTGATTTTCTGTTTATATTGCAATTTTCTTCTGTAAGTTCACACCTATTCTCATTTTTAAATTATTACATTTCCACTCTGCTTGCTTGGAACTAAAACTAAGTTTAGCCTTTAGGTGCTTGAAGTGATGTTTTATAATGTAATATTTTATAGATGATTAATTTCTAACAGAACATGTTGCTCTATCCTGAATAAAGGTAAAGACACATTTATTCTATGCCATCCTTTTTATACCATTCTTTCACATTCCACTATGTAATGCATCTGAAATATAAGGGCCCTTTTTCCCTTTCTCTGCTACAATATTCTATTTGGACAAACCCTTGTGTAAAATAATGATAGATTTTTCTGTTTCTTTGCAGCGTCACACCTTCCCTCAGGTAAGCATACTTTTTCTTCTGATTCCTCTAGTATCATGGGATAGTGTAGGAATGGGGTCTTATGGGATCAAACCAGTAGTCTCAGGATGGTGTGTGCTACTCTTCTACATTTGTCCCTCATGCCCCAGAGTTCAGCAAAAATTGCCTGGATGAGGAAGTGGATTTATATGTGTTTATGTATGTGCAGTGCAGGTGACAGTGAGACAGGTTGGAGGGGCGATGATGTCTCAGCTTCCCTCCCCACGTTTGGAAAAGTCAAGCTGACTGGTAATGCAGAAAGGTGGTGCAGAAACCTGTGCTCTGCTGTTCTCCACAGAAGATGTAAGAGTAGAAAATTACTTAGTAGGGCCAGTCTGCCTCCCCAGACCTTCAGAACAGAGAATAAATTAGCTTAATGCTGGGTGTTAAGAGCTGATACACAGTACATCATCCATACGACCTTTCTCTTTATTCTCACAAACTAAAAACTTCAACTCAGTATTTTCTGTTTAAGTGCATTTCATTAAACAACTCAATTAAATGTGCTACATTTATGTTCCTTTGTTTCTGGATTTTTTTTTTCAGAGTTTGGGAAGCTCTGCCACAAGGATCATAGTACAGGTAGACTTTTTTTCTCCATTATACTTGAGCTTTAAATGAAGATTTGTCTTAGTAAGCTGAGTAATAATTCCTGTCTCTTAGGGAACAAGTGTGGATAACTTCGAGATATCTTAGATATCCACATACTACAATAGTGGAAGAGGGTAATTCTGTGACTACAGCAAAGGGGATATCTTAGCTGGTGGCTGAATAAAGATTATTGCAGCTGTTTGCTGCACTTAAAAATTTTGAAAACCTCTGTATACAAATTCCATTGTACTCTCAAAACTGGCAAAATTTGACTCTATTGGTCTGCTTGGGAAGGAGGATGGAATTCTAGAATGATGGTTAGTCAATCCATTAGATGCCAGCCCATCAGACTATGACAACAAATTCTCACTTTCGTAGAAAGATCAGTAGCAAGTTACCCCAGCTGAAATTTGTCTTTCCAAAACCATTGCTTTCAAAATGTATAGCATTATTGTCTTCCATGACTAGTGATGAATGCTGGCAAAGAAAGGAATAAGATTTCCTTGTTATTTTATATCTGACTTTAAATGTATAGTGTTTTGATTATGCAGGTTAACCATTTTCAATGTGTAAATATACTAAAAAAATATTTTCATAATCCACATATTTTTGTGGGAATCAAAATATTTTTTGCAGTGGCTTTTCCTCACGTTAAATTGTAACTGGATTTTTCAATTTTGGCAAAGCCTTTGTCAAAAGTTTGTTGTACTTATTAATAAACAAATCAGTCATAATGTGAATACAAATAGATAGGAGTTTAAGGTAATTTGTGAGGTACATTTGAAAGGCAGAATTATTTTAACTTCAAATATCACAATATGACACAAAGATGTATATACAATAAATTTTCATTAAGAAAATCATATCAAGATATATAAATACTTTTAGCACTTTATTTGTGTAGGATTTTTATATACATTTTCTAGCACATGGAGATGGTATAAAGTAAGAAAATGTGTAGTGAACTCTTTGTGGCTTTCAAATTGTCTAGTAGATAGAAGGATAGAGTTGCTTCTTGAAATGGCTTAGTGCATAAGCAATTCCTTTTAAAAATAAATAACCTTTTTTTGTTCCTGGGTAGAGTGGACAAAAACAGCAAGCTAGCAGCAGTACTTATATTCATGTAAGTAAACTTTAAAAGCATTATAAATACTCTTGTAGACTTCACTTAAACAGGGCTAGCACAACTTAGGAATAAATTATTTTCTGCATTTAAAAATGGATTTTGCAGGTGCAGGTATTTCTATTTCCCTGGCTTTTGTTCCTGAAAATACCATCGGATATTGGTGTTCAAATGACTTTGTGCGTGGTGCTCACAAATGCATTTCCATGTGTGATGGGTTGACATGAAATGAGTGTATTCCAGTCAGAGCATAAAGGTCATGGCCCTGAGAGGAAGCGAGTCCAGGCTCATCACCACACCACACCCTGCTAGATTCAGAGCCCATGCATGTTAGACCTCAAATTGCAAAAGTTGTAAAGGGCAGTTGCTGAGCCAGATCAAGAATGATGAAAAATCATAATCGTGGAACCATGTGCAATGTCTTCCAGCATTGCTTAAAGCTATGAAGATAAAGCTACCTGTGTGAAAAAAAGTGAGGGAATTTTAGAAAACACTCACACAGTGGCATCATAAATTATTGCAAACTAAAACTTGAGAATATTCATAGTATGAACTCAAGTAGGAAGGCTTTTTAGGTCTTCCTCCTCATGGGGCTGGGGGTAGGAGGGATGCAAAAGTCTGACAATATTCTCTATAGCACTATATGCAACTGGAAAACTGCTTCAAAAAGGTAGGTATGACTTTTGGGGATCAGGGCCACAGGGAGGTCACTATTCAACAACATGAATATTCAATATGCACAAGGTTGGCAGTCATGGCTTCTGATGAGAATAGGACAATCTATGGCAGGGCTGTTACCAACCAGACTGCTCTATCTCCTTTGTGCTTTCTGAGAAATCCCCACGCAGCTGTATTTCTATAAATATCATGTTCTTTAAAGACGCCTCCTTGTCAAGGTGTTAATTATCTTCTCTTTATTTAAAGGGTTCCCAAGGCAGCCAGTCCTATGGCCAGGTGAGACTTTGTTGCTGAAATGTGTTGAGCTTTTTATAGGAGCCTGTCCTGTAACTGGGCTTCAGGGTGTAGGCAATTGTTTTACCTTCTTGATGTTTCTGATTGGTCCTTGATTTGGTTTGTACCACTGAAATACCATGA
>VWYP01004476.1:1641-17125 GCA_013400435.1 Pycnonotus jocosus
CAGCCGCGGCGTGCGGATGGCAGAGCCGTGCCAGCCCACGTCGCCCCAGCCCAGGTCATCGGCCAGCACCAGCACCAGGTGCGGGGCGGGCGGGCGAGCGGCCGCCGGGCTCGGCAGCNTGCCGCCGCTGCCGCCCGGACTGGGTGGCTGTGCTAGGACCTGTTGAGGGTGGCAGCGGCGCAGCTTTACGCCCATGGGTTTTGGTATTAGCTTAAAAAAGAAATTGTAAAGGTGCTGCCGGTGTCGGCAAGGCAACCTGCTGATGCTGGAGGTCCCTTCTAATGTTGTCTTGCTTCAACTCCTGCGTTAAACACCCGGTTCAAATCTCGGAGCCTCGCCCCGGGAAACTGGGGAACTGTGTGCGAGCTTGTGTCTCAAGTTATCCGTGGTTTTAAGAAAGTCAGTACAACATTATCAGAACAGGACAGACTGCATTCTTGTAAAAGTATCTGGACTGTTACTTATGCCCTCGTAGCCCCTCATCCATCTTCAATACGGCCTACAAAGCTTATTCGGTATGTAAGTACAGTGAGGCAGCTGGCACACACACACGGCCTTGCTGCTGGCCAATGTGCAGGACAGCTCGTGAAAAACAAGTTGCAAACACCACTGAAGATGCAGCTGAGCTGAGCTGAGTGAGGCAGCGATTATTCCTGTTGGAGAAACTCTCCTGTCAGCATCAGCTGCTGGTGCATGCACACACACACACACATACGCACAAGAGACACCCGTGCGTCTTCACTCCCTCTTCAACCCCCAACACCTTGCAAAATCATAAGCAGCCTAGTACTTTTAACTTTCCATTTTGTCCATTTGGATGAGAAGCCTAGATTGAGATCTGGCTGTAAGCGGAAATAGCAGCAATGTCAATGTGGCTTTTCCTTCAAGCCATGTAACCATCTAAAGCAATACTGCAAACAACCAGCAGCTTAGTAATAATCTTGATGTAAAATGTAAGAGTGAAGGGACAGAAATAGCTGTCAGCTCTGGTAATTTTGTTCATCCGTGGAATACCCATCAATTTCATTGTCCAGTGGAAGATCAAGTAACCATATATTTCCCATTTATCTGGAATGGTAAATATGTGTATTCCCAAGTTTATATAGCCATTTGGTAATAGATGAAAGAACAATCCACATAAAAATTTGTTTTTCTTGGTTAGAAAGCCAAATATTGAGTATACTAGACTCTTGATATTTCCTGACCAGTCTCTGTAGAAAGAAAGTTCCTGCTTGTTTTAATGAAGTCTAGTGGATAAACCTATGAAGCAACAGGTGGGTTTTTTAAAAATCCCACAGGTTTCCCTGCAGATCTGAAAACAACAGCTATGATGAGTGATGTCAGCTTTTGTTCTACCATGAGAATGTACTAAAATCTACAGTCAGTACTGCAACACGAAGCAACAGTACTGTCCTAAAGTCAGTTCTCCACAAAGTAAATTCCAGGATCATTGACAAACTGATGTGTGATTATGCGTGGTATTTTCTTTCTTGAAATGTGATTCATACTGTCCAAGAACTGCAAAGTTCCCATTTCTCTTGTTTCTAGTTCAGATCCCATGACCAGTCTCAAATGTCTCACTGAACAGTTAATTTTCTAATTTCTTCCATAGCCTTATTACAGGTGAAGTTTCATTCAAATGTTAGCACATTCCCTCTTGTTCTCTCAAAATAAGTACTTCGAAAATCAGCACAGTGCTGGTGAAACAGGAAATTTTGAAATTAAATTCGCAATTTCTATTCAGTTTTCATATTTCCAAAGTTATCATGGTGTTCAAATGTAGCTGAGTTCATATTTTCTTGTAGAGAAGAATCAAAAGTTATGTAGTTTGTCCTATTCCACTAAAACTATAACCTGGTTGCCTCAAGTTAAAATATTACATTGAACTGTCTTAAATATGTTCTGTAGATACTGCACAGTCACAGTTTGGATGTTGCTGCCTGTCATGTTTTCTAGGGTTTTTTTAATTAATTTATTTTATTGCTAGTTGAGGGAATTGGAATCCCAATCAGAAACAGCTATTTTTGTCAGACAGTATTCACTTGAATCAAAATAATAAATCCAGGAAATGGTCCGTATTCAATCTCTGATGTTTCAGTTTATCTTTTCTGAATTTGGGGTTGAAGAATTTGGATGTTATTTTGGGATCAGTGATTAAAGAACTCGTTAGAGTGACACACAAGGTTACAGTATCAGTGTGGATTCATCATGCCATACAAAGCATGAACACCTTTTTCCATAGCACGTGAAAACTTGGAACAAAAATAGTAATGTCTACTCTGGTGTGCAAAAATTCTGGAGATGGGAAAATATAGGAAAATGGCAAACAAAGGTGTCTGAGAAAACTGCTTTTTACATATTATGATTTGAGTATTTCAGAAAATTGGATGGCCAACTGTCATTTTCTCACCTCATTGCAGACTTGTCTCCTCTGCTAGCTGATGAGGTTGAGAAAGACTCTAAAGAAGTCCCTACCAGTCTTTCTACGCTGGTATTTCTGTTCAATTGGTTAGAAGCCCTCTTAAAACTCAATACTTAAACATTCTTCCTCTTATTCACTTCCTCTTGCTGTGTCTTGGCACAAGTTTAGGCAACATTGTATCTCAATCTGTAACGAAAAGAAGTGACAGGAAACTACAACAGCTGCTGAACACTTCCCGCACCTCATTTCTTCAGGTTTAAGTTTTTGGGGGTTTTTTTAATAATTTTAAAGGATTGACTTACATATGTGAACCTGTATGTGGGCATGATTTGTAAAGCTTTGTCTTTATGCTGTTTCATTTATCCATGCTGTGTGGAATGCAATGTTGAGCTGTTCTGACGAATATTCAGTAAGCTGATTTGGCTGTAAGAGCAGTAAAAAGAAGCTAAGCCAACTAGGAAGCACTTCCAGACATTCCTATCACAGCTACAGCACTTCTAATTCTCAACCATCCTTGGTTAAAACTATTTCTGATGTCTCTGGTCCTGAATTCATCATTAAAGGGAAAGCACAGACATTCTTAAGAAGTAACAGAGAGCAACAAGATATTCCATTTGCCTTACATGGGGTCAGTGATGAACCTGAAGTTCTTTTAGTCTTGTAAGTTGGCTGCAAGAAAGAAACTGTATTGCCTTGACCCAGAAACATCATGACAGATTGTTAGCTTATCTAAATCTTTTAGTTAAATGACACTTAGGACCATGGAATATGCTGAACTGGAAAGGACCTTCAAGGCTCATTGAGGCGAGCTTCTAGCCTTGCACAGGACAATGCCAAGAATCACACTGTGTGCCTGAAAGCATTGTCCAAACACTCCTTGAACTCTGACAAATTTGGTGCCACAACCATTTCCCTGGGGAACCAGTGCCTAAAAACCCTGTGGGTGAAGAACATTTTCATAACATCCAACCTGAATCTCCCCCAGCTAGGCTTCAGGCCATTCCCTTGGGTTCTGTCACCACAGAGGAGAAATCAATGTCTGTCCCTCACGATGAAGCTGTGACCTCAACCACTCCTCATACAGCTCCCACTAACTGGCTAAGGCTTGGTCCTGTTGAGGCTTGGGTGGCAAGAGCTGTCAGTGAGAAACCCCCAAAGAAATCAGTGTCTGGGCTGGTATAAAACTACACTGTAAAATGAGAGAAGTCTGCATCAGCTACACTGAGAAATTAGGGGTTGGGAAGTTACAGCTCAAAATCCAAGTACAAGCTGCCAGAGGGTACAGGTTCTGAGTTCATGTGACTGTAGGAATTGTCTGCTGTTTATTACTCTTTGCTCAGGCAGCAGAAAGCCTGTCCCTTCTGCAGTCAGATTGATCCAGCTGATGTATTGATCTTTCTTCTGAGTCAGAAAAGGAGTTACAAACCTGATTCCAGCTGTCAGGCTGGGATATGGAGGCATTGTTGGAACATTTTTGGCATAGCAAAGCTGATTAGGAAATTATAGGCGAATCTGTTTCAGAGTAACTGCTACATTGCACTCCAGGTTGTGGTGCCTAGGGAATTGGCATAATCTTGGGAAATACTGAAATTCAGAACTATTTCCTAAGCATTGCTCTTTTCCTCCATAGTCTAGATAAAACCATATAGCATCGTGTTGTACTTCAGATTTCTTAAATCTCAAGAGTCACAGTGTCAAAGAGTCACAGAGTCACAGTTGTCATCACAAATGATGTTATCTTTAGAAAAGTAACATTTAGATGGTTCGGAAAACAGCACAGAATCACTCATGAAAGTATAGCAGAGAATAATTTCTGAATTCATTTTTCACTTGAGATACTACTACATGCAAACCTGGCAAAGCTCATATATTTAATTTTGACCTGCTTTGTAAAAGATAGTCAAAACAGCACAATGTAATGTAAGCTTACTTAACAAGAGTGAGTGTTCATTACTCAAATTGTGTTTCTCTTGGTATATACTATTTATACATTTGCTTCTTTGCTGAAGATTTAGAGGCACCAAGTCCCTTTAAGAAAGTGTATTTTGGACATGATTCATACATACTTTGAAAACATTTATCTATAGCCAAAAGAACAGCATTACTAAGTTGGAAGTTTTAACATTATTATTCAAAAGAATTCTTCAGAATATTATTGAATTCCAGATGAGTTTTTTATTAATTTAGTGTGTTCCCATCATATCCGAATATTGCTTACCTGGGTTATCAAATCTTTAACACTCAATAAAGCTCCTTTGCTGTGAATTTAATTATATTTTTTTCATTGCTAATATATCTGTGTAATAATATATGGTTCTTACTGTGACTCCAATCTATAATAACAGTAACAAAAAACTGACCATCTTCGGTGCCAGTCAGTGGTTCAGATTTAATACAGTAAATCTGTAATTTAAGCTTCATTCAGAAATTGAACAATAACATACTGTTTATTGTAGAATATTACATGTAATATTTCAGATTATTTATGTAAAATAGTGAAGAATGGGATTTCTATAACTGTTTCATTGAGAAGAATTAGATTTTGGTCTTCTATGAGAATTTCTGCCAGGCTGACACACAGAGAAAAAATGTCAAAGAGTTCAGTTCACCTTTAAAAATGCCTTTATTATTTCAATGGTTAGTGGGATGTCTTTCAATTCCTTATGAAGCATTCTGTGCAGAACTAGTGACATGATTTCATGGTAAGCTTGATATTAATGTGTAAAGAATGCAGGATAAGGTATTTTACCTCAAGGACAGGCAAAGGAAGAACTGTGAGTGTGAGGGAGGAGGAGGAATTTGCTATTGGACAGAATCAAGAGAATTTCTCATACAGATTAATGCAGAACTGCCAGCCAATGTGGGAGCAAGCTGAGTCAATGATGTGCTCATTCCCTGCCACCTTCTGCTCACAAGTGCACGGGAAGCAGAACACACGGCAGCTCAGCTCTGCTCATCTCTCTAATGTGAACATGGCATACAGGGAAGTAGGAAGCAACACCATTGAACTTCTCACTCACGTATGGCAGTGAAGATCTTGTGTTTAGTAATCAGAAAATCTGAGTAGTTTAATTTTCTTAATTTTATGCATAATAATGGTACTATTTCCTACTGCACGATTTGCTGTATCCTCATCTGTGTTTACATTTTGGGACTTTCACCCTTTCTCTGAAGGCGCATTCTTGTCGGTTCAGTCAGCACCAGTGGCTCCTGTACAATGGTTGCTGGATAATTTTTACCTAGAAGTTCAACTTCCAATTTCTGCCCAACTTTGCTGAGTTCCATGGGAACATATGCAAAAGCTAGACTCTGCTGAGTTCCATAACTGAAACATCCAGATGTGGTATTGCCAACAACCTGAAAAAAACCAAAACCAATTGTATTTATTTTCAAGATGTAGTGAGATTTTCTGGAGGAAAAAAAAACCCCAAAAAACAAAAACCAGAAAACCAACAACCCAAACAACTAGACATCTCACTTTTTGGTTTATATATTTCAGACATCATGCAAGTGTCAAGTGTGCCACGCAGTTCATAATATTCTCAACAGAGAGTACCACCTGAAACTGGCAAGGTTTTGCTTTTTGAAAAAATACCCTATTCTTATTGTGTACACTTAAGTTTTCACTGGAACATATACAATACACATGCATATGTTTATTATCTATAACAATTTAACTGCTAATGAGTATTTCAACACATAATCCATATGGAATTGTGGAGATCAAAATTTTGCTGTTGTTTCATTTCTTTTGAGTAGCAAAAGTGTTTTCTTAGGACAGCAGTGAACTTGCAGAAGAGAACAGATGACAATACTTCAGTCTGTTCCAACCCTGGTTTCAGTGACCTGACAGCATTTCACACCTTCTCTGTAGGTATTTAGTTAGTCTTTACTTTTCACTTGAAGATTAGAGTGTTTATCATAGCTTCAAATTTTTATGTGCCAGTAAAATAGAAATAATGCATTCACACTTCAAACACAAAGATTATGTTCATGGAGAATTAAGACTGATTTTTTTTGCAACATGAACTGTAGTCCTTGCCTTGCCATTGTGCCACACGCTCTCATTTCCCTCTGGATCAACATTATCTGTGTCCAGGGTGAGGTACACCAGCCGTCGTTTGAGCCCCTTTTCTTTAATCTGCTTCAGTGCTTGTTTTCCTGTAAAGTCTGCTGGCTGAAAAAATACAAGATAATGATAATACATGTTTGCTTGGGTTCTCCAATATGTTTAGAGAGATAAACATTTAAATGTATCTTAATGTGTTTGCCTGTCACAGAAGTATTTTGTACAAAATATAGATGAAATCAAATCTTTGGCAGATAGTGTATCTTGTATCTTGGTATCTTTATACTGGTATATTATACCTTGGTAATTTTATTCTGCAAATTTGTTTTCATAGATCTCAGCCTTTAATATCCATAATTCCAATGTAGCAGAAACACATACATATTGAGCTGTTATAAGACTATCTGCCCAGTTAAAATTCTAAGACAGAAGATGTTGTTTCAGTGTGTATGACAAGAAGTGAATTCCAATACCCAGATCCCAAAGTCTGGGCCTTGCTCTGTCAACACACTTCCTATTGAAGGCATCATCAATTTATGAAAGTAACCTGCCAGTATTCCACTTTGATTTCTCTGCCAGGATGCACAGCTGGCAATTTACTCCATATGCTTCTTTTAGGGTAGGTACGTTTTTTTTCCTCTATCTATTGTTTTATGGGATAAAGCAGCATGTTTTGTCAAGAATATTGCTACTGTCTGGAGTTCCCTTTCTCAGCCTGCTTAGAGGGGTACAAGCAGAATTTCATATTTCCAGAAAAAGATTGCACAAATGTTTGACAAGTATGGGGGTAGACATTGGCAGGACTCAGAACCCTCAAGGGTATTTAGGACAGTATTTACTGTATCTGATCACACTGAGCTGATTCCACTAGCCTGATTCTATCACAGAACCATTTAGGTAGGAAGGGACCTCACCAATCACTGCCTTAATTACAGCATTGCATGAAGTGTCATGTCCAGTTGTTTCTTGAACATCTCCAAGGATGGTGACTCCACCACCTCCCTGGACACTCCTTTCCAACACTTAACAACCATGAAGAAATTCTTCATGATGTCCATTTTTTCTCCTATGACATAGATCAGACAGGACAAAAGAATTGTATTCAAACTAAATTGCTAAATACACACAGGCGTACCCCATGAGTAGAAATATAATTGCAGTTACAAAGTTCTCTAGCTTTCCAACCTTTGCTTCACAAGCAGGGAATGACATTTAAAGGCAGTTGCTCTTAGGTCTGAAGCAGGAATTATATTAATTTGATGAGTGTTTAAGGGAAAAGAAATGAAGTTTTCAAAAATATTCTTTCTGGTAATGTTCTTTGATTTCAGCAGAGAATCATTGCACTGTCAGAATTACAAGCAACACGTACGTGGAATAGATATTAAGGTTAGTTCAAGTGTTCTTGTATTTCTTGAGGTCCACATAAATCCATGTGTAGGCTCAGAAGAAATTATTTAAGTGATGAAGAGGTTTTGCACTATGAAAGGCTAGGCTCTGTAAGCAGTTGTGAAAAACAGCTTTTGAACCAGTTAAGGAGCAGTTAGTCTGAAAATCAAGGTGATTCAACTGGGGATAGAGCAGATATTTCATATAAAGACCAGAGCTGGCACCTTTTGGGGAAAAAGGGCATGAAATACAGCTCAGAACCGCCCCCTCTCCCCAAACAAACAAACAAACAAAAAACCCAAAAAACCCAAAAAACCCTGTGATGATTAATTTTAAACATAATGTCAAGATGCTGCTGCAAAATAGAAAGCAAAGATCTCACACCAGAGCATAACCAGCTACTGGTTGTTCCCTCTCACTTTTCTGCTACATGGTAGGTGCAAGTATAGGAAACACTTACAACTAGAAATGGAAATAAGACTGTATACCATAGCATGACTCACAGACTAAAATGCTTTGCACAACGAAGAGAAATACCAATAAGTAAACATTCTACAGGGATACTTAGCACTGAATAAATTCCTTCCTATTCATATTAATGTACTATCAGGTATTTAGTCACATGGAATGTAACTGTGGAACTAAACACAAGTATTCAAATGCAATGTTATATGCCCTAGGTATGGAAACTACTAGAAGAAGCAGCTAGCAGGCTTTAAAATCTAAGTGTGGATCATTTTTGGCTGTTGCTTGCAGATACAAAATTAAATCCTTTCCCAATTAATTTTAACTGGGTCAAGCTTTTGGCCACCTGGAATAAACCACTACATAGCTATTACGCTAATTGAAGATGCATATGGGGGATTTCATGAAAAGGGCTTTTTCTTTGTTATTTTCTGTTCATTGAAGGTTAAGAATATTCCAGTCTTTTTGGAATGATGGCTTGGAAAAATAAACAGGATGCAACCTAGAATTCAAACTCTAAAAAATACACACCTCTCACATATCTTACAGTGCAAAAATGTGTGTATCTACATGTATGGATACATAAATGGATGCATACATATGTGTATACTTCAACGCTATATGAACATGCATAAAAATGTATGTGTGAAAATACGTGCATGTAATTAATGCACAACTCTGGAAGTCTATATAGACTTCTAAATATTTAAAGCACCTTCTTAAATTCCAGCTATAGAAATTCAACTAGTTCAGTTTATTTCTTTTACAGTTCTTGGGTACCCATGTCAATTTCACACTAATGTGTTGCAACTATTATTCATTTTTCCTTTTCGAGTGTGTGTGCATGGGATTGTTCATTCCAATAAAAACAGAATTTGGAAGCTGATGCATTCAACCTCAGTCTGGCTATTTTTGGTAACAAATGCTTCCTCTTTCTAGGAGAAAAATATTCAGTTTGCATACTGCTTCTATTTGCTTTATCTTGTCATATAAAATATAATGCAAAAAAAATCCTATTTAAACCAGCATAATCCAATAAATCAATATTAAAAAAAAAAAAAAACAAAACCAACCCAACAAAACAGAAGAAAAAGAACAGAAACAGATGAAAACACTAAACATTCCAACCTTGAACAAATACCAAATTTTGAGCTGCTCTTCACTGTCTGAGTTAAAAAAAAAATTACTCGACATGTAGGAATAATGTAAAACATTTATACTAGTTGAAGTAAAGATAGTCCTAAAAATCTAAGCTTAAAATACAGAATATTTGGCACGAATTCCCAAAGCATTAAGCTTTGGCAGATGTAATGGTTTTCACATAAAATAAATATACTTCTTAGACACCAAAGATAAAGACAGTATCTTCTGCTTAACTTCATTTAATTTGAGTGCAGTTCACCAGATAAAAAGATGGGCTGTTCCTTTTTACTTGTATGTTAGATAAGTTTAGATAAAATTAAAATGAAAAATCATATCACAAAGACAAATCAGCCAATTTTTTTAAATAGCACATAGCTAAAGGGATACCACTGATTAGTTCATATATTAACATACTGTATATATGTATTTGCTTTATCTTCCTATCAGGCTTTTACTTTGTGTTAGTTGCCATGTGTTGATAGCACAAGATAAACTCACTGTTTTTTAAAAAGACTTTACAAGACAATAACCAGTGTGATTTTCTTATGCACTGTGTGATACCTTGAAGAGTTTAATTTACTGTGTTTCAAATGTAGCTGGCTTTCAATGACACCCCAATCCTAATTCTAATCCTCTGTAAAAACCTCCTCTAGTTTAAGCGAAGCAAAAGAATAGAAATCACTAATAAGCCTTTCAAAAACTTTTTTTTTCTTTTTTGTTTCTCAGACTATGCAGTTGATTAGAATAAAGTCAAAGTGTCTAAAAAGAAATATGCTATATCTGTTCAACAGTTGCAGCAAAGACATGCAACTCTCTCAACAAGGAACTGCTGTAATTTATTCACTATACCATTTAGGACTGGGGGCATAGAGCCAAGTTATGAACACAAAGTCACCCAATTGAGTAAGGCAGCACCAACAGCTGCTGTCATCTACTGTAACCATAATGCTACAACACTCTGGAGGCAGCCTCTACACACTATGTTGAATTTTTTTTGTAGCTAGATGCTCTTTAATTATTTCAGGGGAACATTCTGAATGGTATCTACCTTACCAGCCTGGTAAATGAAGATACTTTTTCTTCTCAGAGAGGAAATATTTGACAAGTTTCTTTTTCTCTAGCAAATCAAAGCTACAACTTACACCACACAAATGTTTTATGAGGGAGGTGGCCAGTCTGTATGTATGGCACCTGCATCAATGCATCTTTGATGCAATCCACCTAAGCCCTTCTTGTATGCAGTCAGCTGTAGGAAATTGATGTGATAGAAACAGCTGATGAATTACTGAATTATTTTAGCTCAAAATCCTTATCTTAGTAGATGATTATTCCTTTACATGGCCAAACAAACACACAGGGAGTCACCTAGATGTGCATTTTATACAGATAACAAAATCTTTGCAGATTCTTTCTAACGTGTTTCCTAACCTGTATAAATTTATGTGTCCGCTGTTTTGTGACCCTCTGGACACCAAATGAAGTAATGACAGAACACAGTTCCACTAACCCCTGAACTTCAATTTGAATGGAAATAGGACTTAGCTGGAAAAGTACACTCAATATGTTATAGGCATAATAAATGGGGATTGAAAAGGGGGCAAGGGGGAAGAAGTACCATGCCCCATCTCAAATTTCCTATCCATCACTCCATCCTTTTCCCTGTCCTCTAAGGCTCCTTAGCCCTTCTTCAGTAAATCCTCTGCTCTTTCTTCTTCCTCCTCTTCCCTTTCTTGTGTGGAGTAAAGCTGGCACACAACACAATCTTATTCCAGATTATGGAGTGGGGTCAGTGACCAGTATTGTAGTCATTCCTCTCAGAACAAAAGGGATACAAGCTGGAGAAGTGAAGCAAGGGCAGACAATGGCAATCGGGGAGAGATGCAGGAATTCTTGCAGTTCAGGCTGCACACCAAGACCATGGGAACACGAGCTGCACTGAAACAACTGAGAGGCAGTTTTGGCAAGTGGCCAAGACAGAAACAAACGACTAGAAAGAGGAGAGAATAAAACTGTAAATCTAAGCCTGGTATCAAAGGAATAAAAGGGTGGAGGCACATCCTTAGAACTGCTCGTCCCAGTTTCCTGAGAGATAATATCTTATGTACTGTTATGTTGGAGATTAGGTCAACACTCAAGGACTGGATCTTGTCATTCACGTACCTATATGAAGCTGATGGGTGTGACAAAACTATTCATAATGCATACCAAAGCAATTAAATACTCATGTCTCTAACAGGTGTAATAGTAAAAACCACCAGAGCCAACATAACAAAAAGAGGTAGCACTTGTAGCCTGAGAGATGTGCTTTGACAAGGACATTCAAGTGGTCACTGAGCAGGGATGGAGGAGATGGAATGCAGCTAGTAATAAGCAGAGAGGAAAAAAGCAAGAATCAAATATTTTAGGTTAGTAGTAAAAAGGAAAAAAATAAAAAAGAAAAAAGAAAGAAAGAGAAAAAGAGCTGCTAGAATAGACCTAAGAAAAAATAAGAGATTCTAGATGTAGAAAAATCTGTAAAGAAATTTGGAATTGGAAAAAAAAAAACAAACCCTGCCCCAGTAAATAAAGAGGGCTTAGGCAAAGAAAAACTGCCTCCAGAAACAGAGAAACAGTAGTTTCTCCTAGTGGAAACAGGTGAAATATGAGTTAAGCACTCGGATCCTGACCTATAAGAGCACACTAGAGGAGAGTTCCAAATGGTTTCCTTCATCTACTGCACTCCCTTCCCAAACCACGGTGTTGTTCCCAGGTCCACGTTTCTGCAGCGAGCTCGACCAGGAGATGGCAGCCTTGGATACAGCAACACCAAACACAAACCCACCAACAGCCAACTGCGGGCTTTGAGCTCAGAAAAATCCTTCTGCAAGAATTAAATTCCGTGAGCTGGTATGAAGGTTTTTCACTCTAACATCAAGTTTCATAGAGATTTCTGGTCCGTCACAGTCAGGGCAAAAATAAGGCTATTTTCGGCATTCAGGGGTGATATGCTTTACCTTTGAGCACTTGAAAACCTGAGCAAGTGCAAATGTATAGAATAGTATTCATGGATGTGGACCAAAAAGAATGGCACGTTTTCTTCCTTAAAGATATTATGTGTATTTCCTGGCACAGTGACTAACATTAGGACTCTACTGAATAGAGTCTCTACTAAGTAGCAGAGCGTTTATTAATGAGATGAGGCTATCTAGCAACTACCTAACTAACTTACTAAATGTAATTGCACAGCCAGAAGAAAGACAACAGGTATTAAAACAAACCCCATCCCTAAACTGGAGAGAATTTTACTGTGATGTTGTGAAAGCATTTCATACTCTAAATTATAAATTAATCTTGTTAGTGTCCCTCCACTTTAGTTAAAATGCAGCCCATCTGAGCAAGAAAGCCACTAACATTAATATTAGCAAAACAGGGATTATCAAGCAGACTCAAGAGGAAATCACAACACCTCAGACTTATTGACAAAAAGAAAGTTGCTACAGAAACCCTGTGGAAATGGTTTTACTTGTTGTCATGTTGTAATTTAATATCCTGTGGGGAAAAAGAAAGTTTGAGCTTTGAAGAGTTTTTCCTATTATTCCTCACAAAAAAAATTGCTAGTCTGTCTGTACATGAAGATGATGTACATACTAAACTTTCTAAACACAGAGACCATGAGGATTTTATGGGGACTTTACATCTCTTCATATATATTCCCCAGATATTTGAATGTCCTCTTGTAGAAATTAAAAATCTTTTTGATTGTATTACCTTACCTGGCATCTGGCTCTTCATTCATTTTAATCTGTTTAGAATGTGTTTTCATTTTCCACTCAAGATTTGCCTATGCTGAAGTATTTTCACAACTGTTTTGTGAGCTATTTCAGCTGCTTGTTGCACACCAAGAAGCACTCTAGTAATTAACTGAACAGTGCCTTTTGCTTCTAATTTACACAGAAATCAGCATTTTCCCCAGCTGGGGGCGTATGCTTAAAGAAATAATCTTCCTGAGGAGCTGAACAGACCAAAACGTCAAAAAAAAGTATTTAAGTATCTTATGCTTGTAATTTTTATCTCATTTACCTTTTTTTTTTTTTTTTTTTTTTTTTTTGAGGGAGAAGTTTCCATAACAGTAGAAACAGGTAAGAAAAGAGTGTTTTGCTTGTGTTCAGTCATGACAGCCTGTAAAGAATGGCGAGGTCTGTGCTATGCCAAATGTGCAACAAAATCAGAGGCATGGAACTGGGACTCAAACTGTGTTATTTACTGTGAGTAAATAACCTCACACTGCATTTCATGCTACAGTGTTTAGAGTGCTTCCAATAGCTGAATTAGCTCAGGTACCTCTGAAGTGTCAACACACAGTCACAGCTGCCCTCATTTAAGTCAATAAAAAAACATTGATTATTTTCTTTTTCACATTAGTTCAGCAAAACTGGCAAATGTTTCAGGCTGACATACTGCATTTCTGTGGGACATTCATTCATGCCCATTTGTCTGCAATGGGAATACCTGCTCTAGAGAACTGCTCCAATCCTGCATTTCAACCATGCAGAGAGTGTGCAGAGCAGCTAAAGAATCAAGGGCTTCTTGCACATTAATGCTTTCCTATGATCTGCATGGGTATCTTGGCAAGCAACAGCCTTCCCTGCTTATGGCTGCTTTCCTACTTACACTAAAAGAAAGAGGGAAAAAAAAAAAAAAGAAAAACAAACAGATGTATCAAAAGCAAGTGGAAAGAAAAACAAGTAACATTTTTTTTAATTGCCTTCCCTGAAATTCTGCTAATCTCTGCTCAGGATGGAAAGCCTTAGATTTGTAAATGCAACTTAATCCTAATCTATAAAATTCTGTATTTCCCTTGCATCTGTACTTCCTTGGATTAAGGCAAAATTATACTACCCAAAGGAGAGAGCTGTAACTCCACCACATGTAGGAACTGCCATTGACATCCTTGGGAGCACCATGCCTCAATCCTGCATAGGTTGAAGAACTTTACCTTCTATAGGCAACTTCAACAATGAGAGGAAAAACACCTTCCTGGGCTTGTTCAATTACAATCATGTGAAATTGTCTCATAAATATAAAAGCATCTTTTAACATTCTTCTGTAATTCTTTCCTGTGCAAAGTTTAAGATTGGCTTTTTATTTGGAGCTGTAACTAAAGTTTGGGATTCTTCTTATCAGTTCTACAGTGCCTCCGCAAAACAGGGCAAAAGTATCAAGGACCATTTATTATCTGATTTATTACCATTTCAGGTATAAAAGGAGCATAAATAATAACAGTTTGTTACTATACCACATTCCATCTTTGTCAAGATTAAATGCTTTGCAAACATTTTTTCTTCTTGATCTCCCTTATATACTTTAATTTACAAATTATTAATTGAAGCAAAAGATTAAATCAGAAATAGCCTGTCATTTATGACGCCTCACTTGGAATCTCTAGGATCAGATTTTTCATGTTAGAAACTTCAGATGCATTGTGCAGGCAACTACTGCTTGAGTTGATGGAGTAACTGATAGCAGTAGATGGCTTTAGATCTGCACAGGACACAATTTCACCAGATTTCATGGGAAGGTCCTCTATTTGGCAGTGTTTAGACATTCAGTTTGTCATTCATTGAGACCAGGAAAGAGAATTAAAAGCATTTTTTGTATCTACTAGACTAAAACAGAATTATAATTGCTGAAATATTAATACAAAAAAAAGTTGTAAGTTGTATTAATACAAAAAAAGGTTGCTAATTAAAGGAGATCAAACAACATCTTTTCTTTTTTACTGCACCACTAAATTCAATTAGCTCAATTCTCTAACCTTCAAATCAGGTGAAAACAAGCTATGAGGGGAGGACCTCTTCTGAAATTCCATGAACAACTAATTATTCTTTTAACCAATATACTAATTTAACTTATATTTAACTTATTGTTACCAGTTGCCCCTAGCAGTTCTAAAAAATATACTTTTTTTTTTCAGTAATTGTTGTACCAGAGTGGTAGCCAGGGAAAAAAATTCTAGAGAT